>JADILG010000059.1:0-55050 GCA_017591655.1 Thielaviopsis populi | reverse complement strand
TTTTTTTTTTTTTTTTTTGGGGGGGGGGGGGGGATCTTCACCCCTCCTCACCTTCAAATCATACATTTATGTTGTACATAGTCTGTCTGTCACGATGCACACGGCCTGGCTAGTATAGCCTCGGTTTTTCTATGCGTTACTTGGGACGGTCTCTCCAGATCTGCTGGGGCGTGTAAATGTCTTTCGTTGTTTGAAAAAAACATCATTATAATCGTGAATCTTTTCGTAACTCATGATGGTATAGTAACTTTTGTCTTTTCTCCTTTTTCCCTTGGCTTTGCGTCTTTATTTCTGGCTTTGATGATGCTTAAACGGGCGCATATTTGTTCAAAAGGTCGCGCAGAATGTTGAATGCAGACGACTTGTATCCACCACCATACATGGCATAGTGATTGAGATAGTGATACCTGGGAGGGTCAGCATGTGCTACGTATACAAACCTCTGGATGGAGAGGTAGGGCGGTGACATACAGTTCATACAGCTGTAAGCGGTCATTGAATTCTTCTTGTGGCTCATGTGGTGGCACACGTTGCTGGTACTCTTGCCAGAAGTCCATTCCAAAGCCGCCAAACATTTTCATGATGCCCAGGTCATACTCGGAATGGCCATAGACGCACGCAGCATCATAAACCACCTCTTCTTCCTGGCCGTGGAGAATGCCCTGGCTGTAGTTTCCCGACCACAGATCGCCGTGCACCACCACCGGGTATATGCCCTGCAGTGTTTGTTCGCCAAGTAACCTGGGCACCACAGTATCTGCCACGGCTTCGACGCCGTACATGAGTTCCTCTTCGTTGCCGTGCGATCTTTGGATTTTGCGCATGATGGCCCGCAGTCGACATTCGGCAAAGAACTCGCTCCAAGTAGACTTCCAGGTGTTTTCTTGCTCGGTACAGCCGCAGCACGTTGTTACGTGAAACCCGTACATGGGAGCGTGAGCACCATAAGGAATGGGCGCGGGCGTGGTGTGTAATATGGCTAGCTTTTCGGCCAGAGTGGCACCCGTACTTGGTGCATCAGAGCTGGGATGCAAGAAGTCTGTGGCGATGAAAAATCCAGAATAGTGGCGTAGTCGCCCATAAGCTAAAGATCTGGGGCAGAAGTTGGGGACAATTCTGGCAATAGAGTTGAGCGACTCATGTTCACCTGGTAGATTGTGTTAGCGCCGGTGCAGGAAAAAGAGAACGATAGGAGAGGGGGGGGGCGGTTAAATGAAGCCAAGACTGAGAGAACGAGACTAAAGGTGTGCCGATGCATGGCATTTCCCAGTGCCACGCGGGCGGGAAGACCAGGCAGCTAGCAGAGCAGAGACAGGACAGAGATAGAACAGAGAAGATAGAGCAGAGACAGAGCGGGAGAGCGGGAGAGAAGATTGCGCTAGTGGAGAAGACGGTACCTTGAAACATGACTTCTGCTTCAGGCCCAGAGGCAGATTTGACAAAATAGGCCATGGGCTGGCCATTGATCTCGGTGTCCAGGCGGTAAGACGTTGCGAAAGCGGAGGATCCAAACCGGGAGAGTGTGCTAACTGAGCCGTCCAGACCGAGGCTTTCCAGGATTGCGGGGTCCACTGCTTCGGGGGCCATGATGATGGATGTTGGAGGAGGAAAGGAAGCGCAGAGGCATGTAGGTGTATCTGCGTCAAGAACGGGGACGGGGAGAAGTGCAGAGGCTGCAGAGGGCTGTTAAGAGAACGAAGCAAAGGAGAAGAGAGCGTGGATTGATGAGTCAAAGCTAGCACATGGCAGCCAATGTGATGAATCAATGAATGAATCAAAAGGAAGAAGCCGAAGGTTGGGAAAAACGATGGATTTGGGGGGGGGATATTAGACGGCGGGTGGGACAGGACGGGACAGGACAGGACAAGATGGGATGGGATGGGATGGGGATGAGAGAAAATCAAAGTGGACAAAAGCCACTTTGGAGGGGGGGTAGGGTCAGATGAGGATAGTAGTGACAAAAGACGGTAATTGCAATGAAGAAATCAGAATCAGCGGCTTGGATTGGAGGAAAAATGCAAGAGAGGGAAAAAAATGGAATGGTCTGTGTGGGAATAGGCAGTTGCCCAAATCTGCAGTAGACGGTAGAAAGAAGCCTTGCAAGGAAAGAACCAAGTAACCTGGAGACGGAGACGGCAAGAGCAGATGAGATGGGATGATGTGCTCGCAGCTAATATTGGCTCAAAATGGCATGTACACATGTACACATGTACATCCTATATCCACACACTCCTCACAGCCATCCACACTCTCACACTCGCACTCGCACTCGCACATATACACACTCTCACACTCTCACACTCGCACATATACACGTACAACATCCCCCTCTCCCCCCCCCCACTGTCAGTGACTTCGCTAAACTTGTGTGATGCAACCTCCTATGCCAACTATCGCAACCACCAACTATATGACAAGCTTTCCACTTTTCGTCCCTCCTGATCCTGTTATCACTGATATGATATATTACCAGTCAGTTCCATCTCCATCTGCCCCATATAACCAGTCTCTATAACCTCCAGATCAGACATAGATAAAGATAGATACCGGGCTAGTCCTCTATCTTTCGACAAGGCCATGTATAGCCCATTAAAATACGAACCAAGAACTGGCACCTGTTGCACGGTTGCACATGCACCAGTTAAAGAAACGCCATGTCGGTCCGTTTCGGCAGTCCATCCCTGACGTTTGTGAATGGCCTATAGTGCGGTGTCAAGGTACAGGTTATAAGTAAGGGATAGTCCAAGTTGCACAATCCAGAGTGCGGCGTGTGGTTGGCTGGCATATCTAGCAGCGCAATCCACAGCCCCCCTCCTCCTCCTCCTCCCCCTCCTCCTCCTCCTCCGCCAGTCCCCCCTCCATCTTGGTTTTCCTGCAATATCGGGTCCTGCCTGAAAATGAACATGACAGAGGGAGTATATCTCGCTCGGCTGTCTGTTTGGTTTAGCCCTCCAACCAAAATGGGTGTACATATGTGCAAGTACATGTACACAGTACATACATCTTGTGCAATACACGTGGTGCATGCTATTCTTTTTGTTTCGTTAGCAAGGAAACCCTGCAACTGAACAGCTGGCAACAGGTTGTACCTGTCTCGTCATTGTTACATCGCAAAGTAGCAAACATGTTCCCATGTACCCCTCCCCCCCTTTCAGTTGGTCATACTTTAACCCTAAGCCTTACCAACGCAGAAGGATTTGCAATATCTAAAGACAAAATCTCCGCCCGCCAACACAAGATGACAATAAGCATAATCCAACACCGCCCAAAGGAGCCAAAGAACAAGAATAGAAACAAAAAAAAAAAAAAAGAAAAAAAAACAAGCACTATAAGGACCCAAGTATCCCATCAACAAGTGCTACCAAGCGCACAAAGCAACGGGGAAGAAAATAAGAACAAGAAAATTCTCTTATTTGTCTGCCTTATCGAGCCATCGCCACAGGAAAAAAAAAAGGGGGGGGGGGGGAATAGCACGCCAAAATCAGATCCACCAAAAAAAAACAAAATGCACTGCACTGTGCAGTCCGCAAATGCAGCTCAGCACACAAGGTGGGGTAAACCAGGCGCCCCGCTCCCCTTCCCCTCCCCCTCACTTTCACCTTCACCCTCACCCTCACCCTCGCACCAAAATTCTGTCGTGATACTTGCATCCGCACCCACATCTGCAGTCGTGCCTATACCCGGGTATCCTATCCATGTACCATCCCAGTTATCGTGTCACCGGATTGCAAGGCCCCTCCTCGCCCTTTCCACATAAGCGATGCCCCCCCCCCCATCTCCCTGGCCCAACCCTGTCCCTATCCTCTTAGAGCCGTCTCCAGTTGACGACACGCCAGCTTGGCCAGTTCGCGGACTGAGAAATCAGATTCCGAGGCCTGGAGATCCAGCAGTTTGGCCACAAAGCCAAGGCTGTGAAGCGTTTGTCCCCGCTCCTCCAGAGCCTCGCGGTCCGCAATATTGCACTCGGAGCACGTCAAATTAATCACTAGTTTGCATATCGCCAGCCTGACTTCTTGCTCCGGGCTTGTCACATAAGACAGAAGCACCCTGAGAATATCCTCTTGTGCAAGAACCAAGTCGCGGTACCCAGGCGTGCTTCCTGATATGTGAACTAGAATCGAAATTATAGACACCACAATGTTCGGCTGTGGGTACAGTATACGCGACTTTCCCTCGGGCGATGCGTTTCCGTCGGCAGGCTGCCGTCTCGCAAATGGCCGGAGACAGCGTGACTTGAGCTTGGCGTTAAGAATCTGGAAAAACCGCTCACTGCCAATCGAGTGAATCACTATATCAACCATTTCCCCAATTTCGCGAGCGCCCGAGGTACTGCTATCAGTACTGGAGGCTCCAATCAGGTTGCGAAGAAAATTGAGTGACTGCTCTTGAATCGCAATGTCTTCTTTGCGAGCCTTGCGGAGAGGGTTCAGCTCAATTTCTCCAACTAGCTCAAGAAGCGCTTCATGTTGGTCCAGAAAAGGAATGTTGCTGTTGGAGATGCCGCCAAGTTCGGCAGATGCAGGACCAGGCTGCATAAGCTCACCTGTGTTTTCAACACCCTCATGGTCGTCGGCGTTCATGTCAATGTCGTTGTCTAGATCGCTATCTCTGGCCTTTTGGGCCTCTGCAAGCGCATCGTCCTGCGCGTCATCATTGATCATTCTTATAAGCCATTCTGGCTCAATAGCATTCAGAGCCTGTCGTTTGATGGCCACCGGTGCAAAGTCAACCAGGTGTTTGAGAGCCCATATGGCATTGAGTCTGAGGTCTGGATTCGGAGAGTGAGTGAGCTTCGCCAAGGCCGAAACTATATTGTGATGCTCAATGAGCGGCTAGGTAGTTAGTTGCCCAGTGTTAGCCACCACCTCTGCGCACACATATAGAAGACTGCTTATTCACCAACTTACCGTTCGTAAAGGACTAGCATCGACAACTAGGTTGCACATTGCCGCACTGGCTGCAATGGCTAGCTTGAGATTTTCGGACTGGAGAAGTTTGGAAATTGGCTCGTGTACGGCGTAGTCGACGAGGGCAGTGCGAAGAATCTTTATTGACCTGGACAGAACACGCACCGCATGGCAGGCAGCTTCGATGACGTCAAGTGTGTTGGTGCCATATTCCGGGTCATAGATGCGACTCTCCTCGTTCGCTTTATTGTTGGAGCGGTCCTTATCCTTGGCTTTGGGCTTTGTTGGAAATAAATGCAAAGATTCAGACACATAGGGAACAACAGGATGCTCTTCAAGAAACGACTCTCGGTACGTTTCACTACCCGCAGCAAGACAGGCTATCGCCTTGAGGCTGTTCTCTCGCACCTTGAGATTGTGTGCCATCAAGGGCACGGGAGCCTTGTCACCAAGGCGGCAACTCAATGGGAGAAAATCGGCATTGACTGCCTTTCTGGGATTGGGGGACCAGCGCTTGGCCTTGGGTGCAGGACAGCATTTATATGCTACTGTCAGTAGATGAGCCAGATGCCTGATAGCCTGGCCATCGAAAGCTGCCCGTTGCAAAACGGAGTTGTCCCGAATGAGACGGCTTAGCACCAATGGGGCAATTTCAATAACATGCCATGCTTCCGCTGTCTTGCTATCAATAGACGGCCGATGGCCAGACCAAGCAGATGGGTCATACTCGCACATTATGCCGATAACCACAGGAATCACCAGTAGGCCAATGCTAGCTTCGCGAGACGCCTTGGTCCCACATCCAGCTTTGAAAAGAGCGGCAAGAACTGAAGCAGCTACGAGCCGATCAAAGGGGTCTTCCTGCGTGCGACAGAGGAGAATGAGAAAGGGCACTAGGGGGCTTTCCTGCTCTGAGTCTATGAGAGACTGAAATTTGCCAGAACCAGCTAATGCATCTGATACTGAGGGGATAATGCCAAAGTGATTCTGCCTAGTATCGGTAAAGAGACGCTTATACTCCATTGTCAGAGGTGGGAGGGCATAGTCCATTGCACCCATAGTTTCCGAGTCGGTGCCAGTCGAAGAGGGGACGTTGGACCAAGGCTGGACAGCATTTGGAGATGGTGTACATGATATCATGGGGAATGCAGCAAGGACTGCAGGAGAGTAGATCAGCATACAGGCCAGGTATTTGGAGTTACCAATGGTGTTGCTGATTGCTTCTAATATAAGAGAAAGCCTGACTCTGCGCTCTGGGACTGGATAGTAGGCTTCCAACCCATATTGCCGGCAAGCTTCTTGGGCGCCTGGAACGGCCATGCTGTGGGCTACAGCAAAGCTTGCTAGTCTCGTTGCCAGCGCATCGAGAATGCCGGCCTTTGCGATATGAACCCGGCGTTCGTTATCGATGGTTAAGCGTCCCAATATTGTAGCGACCAGGTTAGCCTGTATATGGGCATGTGGGCCAGGCACTTTCATTAGAAGAAGCGCCCTGAGAGACTCCAGATTCGCGTGGCGGAAAAAGATGTCGTTGAGGCTAGCTTGTGTCAAGGCGCACGTGTTGGAGGCAAAGCGAAGCATGCCGGCGATGGCTACCAAGGCGCGCAGGGTAGCCAAGACGACCTGGGGATGTGCTTTGGTCAAGTTGACATTTTCTGCCAGAGCTGCGATGAGACCAGAATGAAAGATGGGATCGAGAAATTGAGGACCAGCTACAAGACAAGTATTAAAGATTAGCACGAGACAGGGGGAAAAAAGAAGGGATTCATGTGGGTTGATGTTGTGTGTCGCATACCAGAAACTAAGCTTGCGATGATCTGGATAGCTTGGATACAGGCATTTTCATCATGACGTAGTTGGTCTTGAAGCACTGGGGACCTTTCAGGATTTCTCTTGGCCGCGGATAAATAGCGGATTATGATGTTTCTGACGGCATCAAGCAGACCAGACTGAAGCCACTGCTCTTTATTTGACACGTCGCCAATGAGCTCATTCTTCACGGCTTTGAGCAGATTCAGCTGTTCCACAGAGGAGGAAGCAGACTGAATTTCGTCCAAGGTTCTGACGATTGATTCGGAGGTCATTGGGCGATGGAAATGCGGATATTAAGGCCGAACGTTGACAGGTGAAAGGTGGTCGGAGGTGTGCTGGAGAGAGATGTAATCGGATCGGCCCAATGTTTGTGTCGTGTCACGGTATTTTTGAGACTGGATTATTCTGGAGAAGTTTCAAGATGGGATGTGGAATAAGAGGTTCGTGTCAGATGAATATATGTGTAGATGGTGGAATCAAGTTGGGGTTGTGTTTGGACTCTAGCGTCAATGGCTGCGATGCTGGACGGCAAATAAGCCCTAACATGGGGAAATGGGAAGCAAGGCTGGGTGTGGACAAGGCTATGGGATCGCTAACACCAAGGCCTGAAATTCGACATGTCAAGGGATGCAGCAGCGGAAAGCTCACGACATGCATACAAGGAGAAAGATGTAGGACGGGACTGCCGCTGAAGATGAATGATGGAAATGCCGAAAAAATGCCGAGAAAGAGAAAGAGAGAAAGAAAAGAAAAGAGACGGAAATAAAATGAATAAAAATGAAAAATGAAAAAGGAAAAAGAATAAAAAAGAGAGCAATTTTTATTGTTTCTTCCAGTTGTGGGTGGCCAGATGGACCGAGGCCGATTACATAGGAGCGGTCGGTTTTCAGGATGGGATGTACTAATACGAAGGGGCCAATGTCTACACGGGGAGGGACAGACATAGCTGCAAGTACTAGTACAAGTGCCAGTACAAGTGCCAGTACAACTACGGACCTGGCAGCCAGCCAACCTAATGCGTACAAATCGACACACGGCCGCAGATATAGCTGGGTTTTCCTAAAAACGGGCTTGGGGCATCCTCGTTCCCGCAAGATGTTGTTTTCTCGAGTGCAAATATGTAGGTACATCAGTACCGTATGCTTGTCGCTTAGACTTGCCTGAGTAGACCCAGCCAGGCATTCGACGCAGCCAATTTACACAGTCTGGAGAACAAGCAAGACATGAACAAACAAACAAACAAACAAACAAGCAAAACAATATATGGACACAGACATCAAGTGAAAATCTATATGTGCATGTGGTAGACAAAAAAAAAAGAAGAAAAAAAAAAGAAGAAAAAAAAAAAAGAAAGTAATACTACTATGGTGCCGCCAACAAGCAAGTCCAGTCCAGCATTGCTTTGCCAGTAATGGGGAAGTGTGCTCTCATAGCAGCTTCTGATTTGTTCCGCCAAAAGCCAGAATTGGTGCGTTGGAGGAGTGACTCCACAATTTAACGCTTCCAAGGTAGATCCTATAGGGGTGTTGCACAGGTGAGCAGGTGGGGGTGTAGCCGACAACATATGGGTATTAGGGTACCTGGGTACCTGGGTAGACAGGTTAGGTTACTTCACCATGTCCTGTACTCATGCACAGCAAACAGTAGGTGGCCTCCCATCACTGTAAATTCTCGGGGTTTTCAGCGCTGACTTGGGCCTCCTTCATGCATATCCTATCTCTGATTTGCTATTTTCAGTTTGATCTTTATTCTGTCAAAACGGCCTGCCCTGCACGAGCACGTGAAAAGCGTCGCAGCAAAGCCTCTCTGTTCCCTCTGTTCCACTCATACTACTACTTCTACCGCTGCTTCTGCTTCTGCTTCTGCTTCTGCTTCTGCTTCTGCCGCTGCTTCTACTTACAGTCTGACGGCTCCCAGGTTCTCAACGTCAATCTCTCACTCCATTTTTTCATTTTGTATTTTCATCGTTAGCAGGTTAGCAGGTTAGCAAGCACCAGTAAGAGTGCACGCTCCATCCGGCCAATATTTATCCCGAGATCCTCCATCGTCATTATTTTGGCTTTGACGTGTCACGCCCATTTCCACTGGACTGGGCCTGCTCCCATCTTGCCTCGCTCGACTCGACCTTGCGTGTCGCTATTCATGGATCAGTGCCATGCCATCTACACAACAACCCCAACAGCAACCATCATATTCCACCACCACCGCCAGTCTCCTGTCACCTGTCACCTGTCTCACCCAGTCCATACACCCTGTCGTTAAGCCTTCATGGCTGTTCAATTCTACAGCATCTAGAATTTTGATACAAACTAGTCCAGCCATTACACCCCCGACTTTGAATCCATCCACGCCCACGTCTGTTCTCACATTCCCTGCTACGATCGAGGGGTTGGGCTCGCCTCTTATCTATCTGGCTTGGCTGTACAGCGAATGCGCACACCAAGCTTTGCAACACCACGTCCAGCGGAATGCAGATGACCACTTGCCTCCGCAACAAGGAGAAGAAAAAAGTATAAAGTGCATATGATATCCCCTACGAACAACTAGCTACAACTAGCTGGGCCTGCTGACTATACACGGTGCTGTGCTGTGCTGTGCTGTGCTGTGCTGTCCGCATACACCACCCACCCCCTCTCGCTTGTCGTCTTGACACCCAACGATTCCAACCTACGATGCCCAGAGAATCATGTTGACATCCTCTCCGCACTTGTCGAGGTCGATCACTGCGTCCCCTAGAGCCCTTTATTATGGTCCCTCCACCACGACTTCTAGATCTCCCCAGACGGCTCCTGTGGCCTCCGCTCATCGTCGCTCCTCTACCAAGTCATCTACTTCTCCATCCGCCGTCGCAACCACTACAACAGCCTCATCAATAACTGCATTTGTTGCCGCGGCGACTGCGACCAAGGCTGCAACTCCCAACGTGAATACAACTTCAGTTCCTGTAACTACGCTATCCACATCCCACGCCGCTACATCTGGGCTATTTACATCTGAAAACTTGACTCCCTCGGCCTCTCGCGACAGTTGTTTTCAAATATACCAACAAATGGTGCAAAACTCGGACTCTTCTACATCTCATATCACTTCTACCAGTGGACTCGCGTCAACGAGTCCTTTATCCGTCTCCATCGCTACGACGCCCTTTGCAACCATGTCAGCAAACATACTCAAGGATTATACAATGGCCCAGAGCACAGCGTCACCGTGTGGCATCGTTCCCAGTACGCCTTCCTCAAGGTCAAGGCCTGATATTTTGTCACAACAACAGCCTGTGGCCTCACAAGATACCGGCCTTTCACCACAAAAGCGGCGGGGATCTTCATCTGCTCAAGAATCAGCAGCTGCTCACCGAATACCATCAACGATTCCATCCCAACCGACGGCTGAATCTCAAACTAGCCCGAGTAATATGCCGGTCAAGCGTGTGAGACCTAATTCGGCGCCTCTTAAATTGCTCCCTATTCACTACGAACTATGTCAGGTCGAAGACCTTGTGATTCTCATCTCACACATGCTTTCGGAACTCATCGAAACAAACGATTCATTGGCTCTGCGAGGGTCAGGCAGCCTAACGCGCTTTCACTCTCGGTACGGCCCTTTATTTTGAAGATTTTTATCGTGTTGGGCATTTGCTAACTCTCCTAATAAGAACGGCACCGGGAATCTCTGTTCGCGACTACCTCAGTCGGCTTGCAAAGCACGCCACTCTGACGCCTCCTCTGCTACTGTCCATGGTCTACTACATCGACCGACTATGCACGCTGTATCCCGACTTCACCATTAACACTCTGACCGTGCATCGGTTTCTTATCACAGCAGCCACAGTAGCGGCCAAGGGCCTCTCGGACTCGTTTTGGAACAACACTACATATGCTCGTGTAGGTGGTGTTCGGGTAGCCGAACTCAAGATGTTAGAGCTTGAGTTTTTGTACCGGGTAGACTGGAAGATTGTCCCCAACCCCGAAGTGCTTGTAGCGTACTATACAGGCCTTGTAGAGCGGTGTCCCGGATTCGTTCTGGAAAGGAAGAAAGAACCGGAAGAAGACGAGCCGGGCGAGGATCTGGAAGAAGCAGAGGCCGAGTCTGATATCAGCGATGATGCAACGGTCTCTATTACAAACGGGAGTGCTGGTACAGGCACAACTCCAGAGTCAGAGGGCGCTAGTCTTGTGACAACTACAGCGCCATCATCAACGCTGATCGTACAGAGCTCCAACACTGCACCATGAACTTGGAGCCACATCAGGGTGGTTACGACCTTTCTTTTCCTGGCTGATGCCCTGCTAGCAAGCCAAGTAAACTTTATGGACATGGCACATTCCGTGGCGATCTGGCACTTCGGCCTTGGAACGAGGGAGTTCATGGTGGGCGCAGATGTACGAGGCTCTTTCGCTGCAGCAAACGCGACCCGGGTGTACTGTTGTCCATGCAAACAGGTCAAACGAATACATCAAGGGCACGACATGGAGTTTTGGGGGTATATATATTTTTTTTTCTCATATGGGCTGGAGTCTGGCGTCTTACCTGTGTTTATGACCGTCATTTATGGTATTGCTTCATGGGCTTTTAGAGCAAGACGCAAAATGAGGTTGTCATATTTATTATATCAGCGGTTTTTCTCGTCTTTTGTTTCGTTTCGTTCTTTTGGCTACATGTTTATATGAACGCCCAGTCAGTGGCCCGTCTTGGGGGCCGTACGAGCCTCTAGCCCTAGAATCTATCGATCCGGCTATGCATATTTGACCTTGATTTTCCTAATGATTATACAATAGCCACTGCAGACCTTGTGAGCAAAGAGACCGCGGCGTTTTGTACAGCGACTCTCTGCCATAATATTCCGTTGTATATCATGATGGCCACTGGCTAGAGTAGCCACAGAATCAATGGCCAGGGACCGCCAGACGAGACTGGGCAACACTAGGCTGTGCAGACCCCGGAGCACGACGTGATGTTTTCTAGAAATATGCCATTTAGCAAGTACCCCTGTATATCTCGGGCGTGTAGTAATCGGGCTGATGAGACGTTGGATTTCAATGGCTGTCTTCAGTGTTCCGGTTTGAGGTGGTTTAGCCGGGACTGAGCCGGCCACGTTGCATATGTCTCTCCAAAAACATGCCCCAAGTGTTCCCCAAGTGTCCCCCAAGTGTCCGTTATCGAATAAGATGCAGGAGAAAAAATGATAACGCACCAGAGCAAACACCAAGCCGCCGATTTGTGGCAGTAATTCAACCTTAATCTGCTTCTGGACGAAAACCATCCGACATCAACTGCAGTGCCCTCTCCCCCTATTTATCCTTTGCAGCTTCGAATCGTTGCTTTGTGTTGTGTTTCACTCGACTGCCTTTGTCCAGAAATTGATTCTGTTTGGCGGACAGTGAATTTGGTTGCCTAGCCTTATACTGCTTGCCACTAGCCAGCCCAACCTTACGAAGCTTCAAGCATTAATACCGCCCATCTCCCACACCTCCATCCACCATTTAGGTTCCGAGCTTTCTTGACTTCCCACGCCAGCCCAACCGAGACAGCACCAAGCACACCCGAACCCGACCCCGACCCCGACCCCGTCACCGTCACCGTCCACGTCCACGTCCTCGCCCTCGTCCAATCCAGCCAGCCTCACATCACGGCTTCGAAAAGAGCGATTTAATTGTCCTTGACTTAACTGCTCGTTTTCCTGTGCTTCCTGGCCTCTTTTCTTCCCCCACGATGAGACTCACTTCCTTTGTGGCCGGCCTAGTTGCCGCCGCAGGCATGGTCCACGGCCTCCAAACTGCCGACATCTTCCTCCAGCCCATTCTCTCGTCGCCGTCGTCGCCCACCTCGACCCCCGCGCCCATGCGTCTGGCCAAGATACACTATGATATCGCCGATCCGAGTAGTGCCACAGTGACAGACTACGAAGCGCCCGAGCTACCCGAAGACACGGAATTGGTACGCATTGGTGTGTGGGGAGCTGCCGCTGGTAGCGACAAGGCTGGCAAATGGCGGTCCAGCACGACTGTCGCCGGCGTCGAGAACTTTGACAAGGGATACTCGCCGTCCATCCTGCTGTCGGTTGACCAGCGTGGCGATATTCTTGGTGCTACGCTCAAGGGCGTTCGTGTTGATGCTGGTCAGACACGGGACAGTGCACCGCGTGCTGTGGTTCTGGTGTCGCAGACGGGGAAGCAACCGGAACTCAACAAGCCCGTGGTGCTGTCGCCCTCGGGACGCAAGCAACAGGCTGAAGAGGAGAAGACGTTCCTACAAAAGTGAGTTACATGTCTGGACAGCCCCCGGTGGCATGCTTGGCTTGGATATCCAATTGATGCGGTATGGTTACTAACAAGGCATTTTTCTTCTTCTACAGATACTGGATGTTCATGCTGGCCGGTGCGTTGATCTTGATGTCTGGCGGTGGTGAGGGTAAATAAGCGCTTTTTGTTTTCTTTTTCCTTTTTTCTTCTTTTGCGTCAAGTTGCCGATTCTCTTGATAGACATATTCGATGTGGCCTGGCCCATGGCCGGATGGTATGTTTTGTTATCCTTGACGTTTTTGAATCTTATGTACTACTACTACCACACCGTATCTCTGTTGGATTACCTAGACTGGTCTTCTTCGAGATGCATCCCCATTGCATGACTTGGCTTCTTTTTTTTCGGAGAGGGGGTACTGGGCTGGGATAGGGCCAGGCTGTGCCGTGCCGTGCTGGATCTCAGTAAATTAAGCGTATTGCCCAACCACGTTCATTGTATCGTTTTTCTGTTCTGTTCAACTTGTTTATCTTGTCTTGATTGCCCGTCTGTTTTCCTCCCATTACGTGGAGTGAACTTGTAGCCAATGATAGGGTCATGTACCCTTGTTTTCTTAGTACCAAGAGCATCAGGCTTTGGGGCTATTCCACGCGTTTCCAGGCTTCTTCAGCAGACTCACTTAGCAGCTCTCTTCAGGCGTGCCCAGGTCCCTTCAGGCGTGTCCAGGCCTTGGCTGGTTTCCTCCCTTTCCAGCTTCGTGTGGATCTGTTTTTTTTTCTACGCTAGTCCTTCTTTCTTTCCTTGCATCCTGAATCCTGACCGCAAGGTAAACAAATCGCCCTGCCAGCTCCAAAGCCTCCCATCCACTTTTCTCTTTCTTCTTTTCAGTATCACCACTGCATTCACTTTCACAGCTCTTTGCATCTGCTCGTGTGACAATTCCCATCACTGCCTCCTTCACCAAAGCAATACATCTCAGCGACATATCAACTCACAATGGATAACGGAGCCACTCTCCCCGGCAACGCCCAGACTGAGGGTGCCCAGTACGAAGAGAAGGGCAAGGGCAAGGCTGTCGCCGACACCCACGACGTTTCCATGGACGAGGATGAGGATGATGATGACGAGGATGAGGAGGAAGAGGAAGAGCTCGAGGTAAGATTTCCCCATGTGCCAAACGCCAGACCAGGTGTGCGTGGCCTCCGTGGCGTCTTGCCTGGCTTCGATTGTCGTTGTCGTGGAGCTCAAAACTAACATGCTGCTTTGCGCACTACAGACCATCGATCCCAGTATGTATTTCAAGCTTTGCTACGCGCCCCGATATCCCAGTCAACAACAGCACCCGCAATCAGTGTGCTGTATCTGTAGCATCAACCAAGCCCAACAATCCATTGTCCCAATGCATCTTGATACGCTGTCGACTGCCCGCCCCTCTGACAACAAGCGAGTCAAACTTTCTGCAAGATCTGTTTACTAACACGCTTCCTTTGCTCTCTGCAGATTCCATGGAGGAGGATGATGGTATGGAGGAGATTGACACCAACAACATCATCGCTGGTGGCCGCCGTACCCGCGGCAAGGTCATTGACTTTGCTAAGGCTGCCGCCGAGAACCCCGGCAACGATGATGAGGAAGAGGACGACGAGGACTTTGAGTCCAACAACATGGAAGAGGACTAAGCTTGCCATCTCAGCTGCATCCCCCAACCCTCCATCAGTCGCAACCGACTGATTCTCCGACGCTCGACAACGCAATTCTCCCATAATCGAAATGGCTATTATACCCAAATATGCAGTTGGTTTTCTATCAAAGTACCTTCTTGGTGTTTCTATTGCTTGCTTCTTTGTTCTTTGTATGGCTGTAAGCCTTTACTTGTGTCTTTGCTTTTCATTCCGGCCCTCTTTTGGGCCTTCATGGCGGGAACTCGGCGTGCTTTCAGTTGGTGCTTATGACAATGACGGATGAATAAATGAATCCACGTGTGTCAGTTGTCTGTTGCGCAGCACCTGTTGAATGTGCCTGGGAGGGGGAAGTTGTTTTGACCTGACCCAAGTCATCATCGACACTAGGGTTAGGTGGCGGGGTTGCAACGCGTCTTACGCCAATAGGACGCTGAAGACTCCCACTAAAGATCGTGAAGCGTGACATTGTCACATGTCACCCCCCTAGAAGCCATCAGCCAGCATTTCTTCTTTTTTGTTTGTGCTGGCTGGATTCTTATATACTTTGACCAGATGTAGAATCGAGACCTTCGAACAAGGAACAGCCCGCATTTATCTTACACAAGTGTGAGAAGGCCAGGGTGTTATCTTCCACCTTTGCACTCTCCTTCGCAGACTCCAAAAGTGGCGAACAACTGATATCAAGCCTTTTCTTCCCGCGTGATACCTGCAGCATATTAATATCCATGCTGGGTTCTGTGCAAAGACTTTCTGTAAACAAAAAAAAAAGCTGCAGTCCGTCTTTGCGGCGATCTGTAGACTGGACTAATTCACAGGCTTCAGCGTTGTGTCCCGTCTAGACTTCAGTGCTGGCTGCTGCTACAGAGGGCTACAGTGCATTCACTGCTAGTGCAGAAAAGAAGGCCCAGTGCAGGAAAACTCTACTAAATATTTTAGCCGCATTTATTCTGCTTTTCTTGTCTTGGACTGTCCCCAAGGCTGTGAACATCTTGGAATCTTCTTTGATCAACAAGCTTCTATTGTCGATAACAGCCTGCGCGATCCCTCGATTCGGTCGCAAAAGCAACGCGTACATTCATACATACATACGTACATACACATGTACATGAACCCATCATCAAGGCACAAGACGAACCGTGCTTGATAGACCCTACCAACTGCAGCACGCATTTGGCATTCGACCGACGACTACAAAACGGCATTGTGTGAGCTGTCATTAGGACTGGCCTTGCTTGCATACAGGGGCTGTTTCGATTTGGTAGCTAGGGAAGACCCTCACCTCACCTCAGCCTTATCCAACCACCAAGCCAATTTGCCTGGTTCTCCTGCTTTGGCTTCCAGAGACACTGGCTGTTTTTTTTTTTCTTCTTCTTTTCTCTCTTTCTCTACGAGGTGCAATATTTTCTAGAAAGGCCCAAGAAACAGAAATAAGCCGCCGTACCATGGCGTCAAGGTAAGATCGACAGCAACCCCTCTCCTGTTCCCGACGGCCATCACACACACACACACACATATATATATACACATCAGCTAAACCCCTCCCCTCTCCCCCCCTCTAGGTTCGGTGCTTCCACGCTGCATCAGCGCGACTCGCGTTCAAGCCTGTTCGAGGGCTACAACCCGCCCGCTGCGAATACTCCACCTCCCCGCGCAGGCGGCTACGGCTATGGATACAGCCCGTCGGCGACTCCCATGAATGGCCCGGGCCTAGTGCCCTCGCCCTCGCCCTCTAGCTTCCGCTCTGCTACGCCGAACAGACGGTATGTCGCAACTACACACACAGACACAAGCATACGTACATATACAGATACGGACTCCTACGCAGACACAGACACGGACATAGACACCCACGGCCTGTCCTTCTTGTGTTGGAGCCTCGACAAGACAAGACGAGACAAGACGGTGGCTAACCGATGCCGATGCGCACATATAGGGGCCAGTACAGCGATGCGACGCTGAATGAATTAGAGAGCCAGAACGACGGCCAGGTCCAGGGGATACTTGGCAAAGTCAAGCTTCTCAAAGATGTGAGTCCATCCCTATGTTTTCTTGTGTTCTTTTTTCCAGCTCTACTGCTTCGCTGCTTCATTCTTCTTTTCTTTCCATCCTAATCCCCTGCTAACCACCACGCCCTCCCTCTGCTAGATGTCCCTTGCCATTGGCGACGAAATCCGCGACTCTTCAGCACTAGCCGAAAAAATGAACGACTCGTTCGACTCGACACGATTACGCCTGCGCGGCACCATGAACAGAATGCTGGTCATGGCCGAGCGCACCGGCGTGGGCTGGAAGGTGTGGGTGGGCTTCTTCCTGGCCGTCATCTTCTTGTTCTTCTACGTATGGATTTGATGCCAAATCTCGTGCTGTTCACGTTTCTTTTTTTTGTCCTTTGCGTTGGCGGTGTTTTGTTTTGTTGTTTCTATCTTGGACTCTTGTGTTCTTTTGCTTGTCTCCCATACGATACGGCGGTTTCATCTTGTTGCTTAAGCACTCCCTATACTTCCCATTCAACCTTTGCTTTCATGTTGGGCACTCTAATATACGAGATGCTATTAATTCAGGAAGACCTCCTCGATGGGTGCTTTGCATTTCAAAACTCGTAGAGTGCTACGGAATTATTCGGTTGTGATCAAAAGGTAGCCCATGATGTATGTACACAGCATAGCACCAGCTGCACTAGCTCTTGGTAGCTATGGCTGTCTGGCTGCTCTCCGCATCGGCGGACTGCTCTCTAGGATAGAACTCTCCTGATGTGGCGCCAGGAAATCGCTCACACCAGCTCTGTGCAGCCCTCTGCCGCCACGCGAGCCCAGCGTCGGTGACACGGGCGGCGCAACAGCCCGTCTAGCAAATCGGGAAAACTGATCATCCTCGTCAGAATCATCATCTTCGTCCTCATCCTGCTCACTCTCCTCGTCCTCTTCACTTGACGACAGCGATTCATCGCTATCTGTATGCTCATACAGCCCGCTCATCTCGGCCTCTGGCACTTCTTCGTCCAAGTCACGCTCCATTCCCATCTCGCCATCGCCAAAGTCTTCTTCGTCTAGGACTTCGCCATGTGACGCTTCGTCGCCGTCGTACTGGTCCACTGCAAAAGAGGTTCCGTCGCCGTAAAAGTCGTCTGCAGGCTCAGTCTCGGCGCCTCGTTGGAGCATGGCTCGGCGCATGGCATCTTCACGCATACGGGCTGCTAGGAGATCGTTGTGGCGCTGTTCTCGCGCGGCTTGGTCGGGCGTGGCAGCCGTAGGAGTACGGGCGCCGTCGTCGCTGGCACTGTCACCATTAGACGCACCACTACCACTGCCGCTATTGCTTCCCTCTTCACTACTACTTTCCTCGTCGCTGTCTTCGTCGCTAGAATCATCCTCGTCCTCATCCTCGCCAATTTCTGAAAACTGAAATGCTGAATCTTCGGCATCGGCGTCTGGAATTTCATCATCCAAGTCAGCCGGTACACCTTCAGCCTCTTGGTCCTCGTCCATCCCATCTGCTTCCATTTGGCCTTCGGCTGCAGCCTCTGCTTCGGCGAGTTCTTGCTGGAGCTGTTCTCGACGTAACGCTTCGGCGTGCTCCTCTTGCTCGCGTCGTTCTTCGCGCAGTTGGCTGAGTGTCTTGTTGATGGCAGGAGGCTTGATCCAAGTGCTCCCAAAGTCTGCAATGGCGTGGCGGCGCCGGACCAAAAGCTTTTCTTCGGAGACGATGCGGCCGAGATGCGAGTGCTCGATGATTGACTGGTGTGATCGCCGGGCATGGATTTGTTGGGGAGCACCTATTTCGCCTGAGCGAGCCGGCGCGTCAGATGCATCGTTGATGTTGTCCAGGAACGTTGAATATTGGCCCTCTTGGCACTGGGAAGATACGCTCCAGAGCATGTAAGCCTAAAGCTTTGGTCAGATACAGTGGAAGAACAGGTGCTAAGGTTGGGTTGTATATACATTATGACTAGAAATACCTGGTTGTGAAAAGTATGTCTCCATGGTTGACTGAGTGGGTGGTGGTTGTAGTGACGATGTTTGTTTGTTTGTTTGTTTACTTAGGGGAAACGTGTAACAAACCAAAGTGATAATCAGGTGCCGCGCTGCTCGTTCTGTCGAGCCCCCGATTTCATGGGTGGCAAGCTAGATAAGATGTTTGCCTGTCTTTTGATGCCGCACCTTTAGGCGAATGAATGGCCGTCGCATGTCGTTGGCAACGTGGACTTGAACAATGTAAACGCTGAAGCTTCAGAAGCTTTGCCAACAAGATCTGCCAGGCCCGCTTATCGCTTATTTACACGCGCTTATTATTGCCGATTGGTCGCGTCTAATTTAAGCGCGACTAGACTCCAAACTGCTAGATTGAAGGCGGGGGTGTCATCGCCGCCATAAAACACATATAAATACGGACCTCACACAAGACAAGACGGCACGACGGCAACAATGACAGTGGCAGTGTCAGTGACAGTGACAGTAACAAAAATAAGGTGGCTTACACGACTGGCACAAGGGTCGTGTTTCAAAAGTTTGTAGATGTGATTTCTCGTGTGTTCTTCCTCTTGGTGGTACTTTTCTCCTTGGCCTTCTATGTGTACGAATTAAGCTGGAACCAAGATGTGGCTGCATTGAGACGCAATCCTTCAAGTCACGGCGGTCTTCTCTTTCTTTCTCCCGCTTTCTCTCTGCTTCTCTCGACCGGGCTAGCTTTATATGGCCTGCCTGCGACGTATCTGATAGTCGTCGAAGAAATCGAGGAAATGGCTTAAACCGGCTTCCCTCGGGAAACACGGTGTGTTGCTGCCAGCGCCCATCGGCAAAGACCACCGCTGCCTGAAGTTTGCCCGAAGCCAGGGCCAAAGATCCTGATGTCTGCAAAGCCCCAAGCCTCTTCTTCCAGATGAAGCGGGCCTCTAGAACCATAAAGCGGATTTCATAAGGTAATCACCGCGTTGATGGTTGGTCAGTCCGGTTTGTGTGTTGATTTGGTGAGAGTTGCCTCCTCCTCCTCTTCATCCTTCTCTTCATCCTTCTCTTCATCCTCCTCTTCCTCTCCCCTCCCCCTCCCCTGATCAAAGAACCCCCCCCACTCTCTCTCTCTCTCTTGTAAAGGAGAGGAGGGGAAGTGAATTGCGAATCCCCACTCAACCCTTGCCCCTTGCGAAATCAAGTCGGGCCTGACTGGCTGGCCTCGCGGTTGGGGCTGAGAGGCCGTCGAAGGAAGAAATTGGGGAGAGAAGGGAATTGAATGGATGGATGGTGTAGGCTCATAGCTCAGGCTTCTTCGTCTTTACTGACGTGTAATGTGGACCGGGATAATTCGGAAGCTTGCCATCGCTAGAAGGCAGCAGCTTGAAGGGCTACTAGCTTGGTATTGGCCCGGGGTTAGGTTTGTTCCACTCTTTCGCTCCTTGCGCTCTTACTGGCCAGAGCCGGCGTCGGGACTTCTCGGAGCAGCTTTCCAAGGAAGACTGACCAATAACTGGGCTTTGGTTTTCTCGGCCGCCTCCGCCCTATTCAGGCCACGGGAACTTATGACAAGACAAAATGCGACCCTACTATTACTCGTTGGTCAAGTTAAAGCCCGAGGGCAAATGCGTGTGTGTGTGTGCATTTTCCCAGGATTTCGATCACTAGTGGGCTAGGATTAGGGTTTAGCGCACCCTAGTGATGATGCTCGATTCAGTGATTTGTCTCAACGCCATTATCTTGACACCAAGATCTGACAACAATCAACATCAGAACCTTGGACTAGACTATATTAATCACAGAAGCTCAACAACTCCCCGAACCAGCCAACTCTCAGTTCAGGTCGGAGTTGGTTGCTCAAGATTCAACGCGAGCCAGCAGCCAGTAACGTTTCACGCTGACCGACGTAGTCAAGCGGCTCTAATTACCGTAAGAGGCCTGCAGGACAAGCATTTGTCAACCGACTGTCGTTATGGGCTAGAGTCTCTAGTCTGCAACACAGACACCAGAGCCCGAGATCGGCGTACTTTTGGGAAAACGCTCGGGACCGACTTGGTACTATTCACTAACACACGACGGAAATTCACCTCAACGCAATGCAACGCAGCACCATTGGCTTGCACGCTGGCCGAGGAGGAGCAAGAGAGGAGAAGGGGGGAAGAGAATGAGGGGGACAGAGGGTACGTCCCTGAACTGGCCATGCAGGAAGCCTTCCGCTGATTCTTATTCCTCGGACGCAATGGAGGTAAACCTATATGCCCGCACGGTAAGTGGCTAGCTGCGTGCCACCCAATCGATTCAGTGGGATTTCTTTGTCCTTGCCAGCAATCGCTTCTGTTCTCTTTATTGTGACGCTCTTGCAATACGCGGCGTCAGGACTCGCGCGGAAAGATGGGGGGGGGGGGGGGGGAGGTCGTGTGCTCTGCTCTGTTGCGTGGTTAGGCTACAAGCGACGACACACACTGGCCTTTTTGGCTGGCTGTCACATATGAAGTAGGAATCCAAATTGGAATGAAAAGAAGGGCCATACATGATGGCCAGTATGTAGTGTATGGTCCTGCCTGGTATGTACTTGTATATATGTACCTACTTGTATATATGTACCTACGTATGTATGTATGTTTGTATGTATGTATGCAGATAGAAGAGCAGAGTAATCAGAGCCAGCTAGATATACATACCCCATGCATCCAGGCGTACATTGCATTGCATGTGATTCTAGTTCCGAATCTGCTAGTGCATATGCATGGGACACTGCAGCTTATACATGCAACATCACAGGAAAGAAAAAACAGAAAAAGGTTAGAAAGTAGAGGGAAATGAGGAGAAGCGCGAGTGAACCTAGCTATAAGGCAAAGAAAGCTCTTGCTTGTTGCTGGTAGTCTTTGGGCCGTTTGCGGTCTCAATTTCCGATGGCCGGCCGGACTGTAGAGCCCTTGATATGCTATTCCACGTGTTCTGTGTGTCTATACCGAATAGGCAGTGCTGGTGTAGGCCGAGGGCTCTTAGGGCTTCGGAGTCTTAGAAGCGGCACATATGAGACAACAGCCAACTGGCCGACTTTTTCACACCTCACGCCTCACACCCGGTGCCTCACCCCCTCTCTTCAACTATTGGCTGGAATGGTTCTAGCTCCTCAGTTGGAGCGACCTGGCGCTGGCTTGGAGGGTTATTAGCAGCCGACGTCGTCTCCCTTTCGCCGGTCCTGACTGTGCCGGGTGCTCAGGATGGCCCATACTTGCAAGGTCTGCATTTTCCGTTGAAAATAGTCGTCGTCACTTGCAGCGTGAGGAGAAAAGAAGAAAAGTCCGTGGCTCGTGGTTGACTGACTGACTGTTGTTTTCCGAAAAGATGCCTCGAGCGGTCTGCAACGAAATAAGAGTTGCTGTTGACATATATGGTCCGAGTTTGTCATACTATCATATTGCGCTCTTCTGGATATATGTGCTATACTGCTTCACACGTGGTTCAACAGCGGCTTGGTGTTGTGATGGGCAATCTCGCAGCTAACTACTGTTGTCCAAAGAAACAAGGCCAAGCTCATGCTAGGCAAAAATAACGAGGCTGGGGTCTCCCAGTTGGATGGCAAGTTGTGGAATGTGATGCCTGTCGTGCTGTTGTCTGTAGTGTGTTGTATGCTGCAAGGGCTCCTCTTTGCACATACATCCATCCACACACGACGTTCAAGAAGTCAGGGAGGGCTTGGGCGTGGGCTGCAGTGGCCTCAACATCTACTTGCATTGTAGTGTAGTGTAGTGTAGTGTAGTGTAGAGTTGAGAGTGAGTTCGTAGACAGACTGTCATGCATGTACCTAGGTGAC
The DNA here is from genome assembly GCA_017591655.1 of Thielaviopsis populi. Classification (NCBI taxonomy): domain Eukaryota; kingdom Fungi; phylum Ascomycota; class Sordariomycetes; order Microascales; family Ceratocystidaceae; genus Thielaviopsis; species Thielaviopsis populi. The sequence continues at coordinate 32,648 of JADILG010000059.1, read as the reverse complement.
TGGGCCCGCGGGCTCCTCTTGGGGATGGCGGTGCGGTACAGTGAAGGCGTTGTAAGATTCCAGGTCGCATTACATGGGATGGGGACATGAGGGGTGGTACATCCCCCCCCTTGCCCTCTCCCCCCACGTTACAACGCAGTGTGTATGTCCTCCACCTATCCTAGGTTCTTGGTTCAAGTCGCATCAGACGCAGTAACCTGGGCTCTTCTCTTCCCCATGGTCTCTTGCTTCAGTCTCGGAGGTGGGATGGACGGGTCTGTGCGTACTTATAAAACTGTCGACCAAGCAGGGATACATGGGGAGGACTTGCGACTAGGGCGACATCGGACACGACCTGCAAGTGACTGAATTGCTCCTTCTTTCCTCCCCAAAAGTGTTCTTTTCTCTTTTGCCCTGCAATTCCAGGTAAGTTAGCATGTGCAGCTTGATGGAGAGAAGAAATGAGAGGAAATGAGAGGAAACGAGAGGAAACGAGAGAAGAGGAGAGGAGAGGAGAGAAAAGGAGAGGGGTGTATGGGTGTATGGGTGGATGGGTGGGTGGTTCAACGTCATGAGAGAGCGGGGCAGCAAACCATGCGTGTTTTAGGTAAAACAATGCATGTAAATACATGCGCACATCACATCCATCCATATTGATACTCACTAGCATGTACATGTATGTGCATACATATATTCTTCTAACCAGTCTTTCCATTTTCCCCTCCCTTATTGCCTCGCAGAACAAAACAGGGCCGTTTGCCTTCAGTAGCGCAGAAAAAAGAAAGGTGCTAGGCAGGAACTGGATTAAATGGAAACAGCAGTGTGGTGATTGGTAACAGCCTTCTTAGGATAAAGTTGTTTTTTTTTATAAAAGAAAAAGAGAAAAAGACAAATGGCGCGCATATGATTCGCTGTAGCTTAGAAGCTGACACCAAGAGGGCCAGGAAGAGGATGCATTGCAGAAAACGGTGCTCATAGCGTTTTGCATCTTCAAAGCCTTGGACGTGATTTCACGGCGGAAGTGACAGAGAAAAATGTAAACGCCATCCCGGCGGTGCTGGGCCGTTATTCAAGCATCAAATAGTACCACGCACCGTACGGTGGGTGGATGGGACATGGCAGGAGCTAATTCTTTGCGTGTATACTTGCGCACAGAGATCATACCAACGGATAGTGTGGTATTACTAAAATCGAGACGGAGAGAAGACAAGAAGAAGAAGCAAAGAAGAAGAAGGAGGAGGAGGAGGAGGAAAGGAGGTGACGTCCGTTAGCGTCCTTCCCTCTTGTTTGGCCCAGACCAAGGTCAGGCCAGGCCGTATGTAGAAGGCGCGTACGTCGCTCCTTCCTGAATTAACGGCTGGGAATCCGCCGGAGCTACCAAAGTGGAAGTTTCTCCTCTCTTCCAGGAAGGACGTCACACCCTAGCTTCCTGCCTCCTGCCTCTAGCCACTGGGCCGCTGGGTCGCTGGGCCGCTGGGTCTCCAGGGAACCCAAGAAACTCGGCCAAGGCAAGACCGCTTAGATACATGAATATTCATATATGAAATGAGCCGAGCTGTCCAGGGCCAGACAAGCTAACTGCTCACAAAGCATAAAGCCACGGCTTCTCCTCCATCGCCCCTTCTCCTGTTCCTCTGCCGCCCCCTCTTTCTCGCTCTTCTTTTTCTTTTGCTTTTCTCTTTCGGTGATTCATTGCCCTCACCATATTTATCCTCTGCCTCAAGTGTCTGCCGTCCTGTTTTTTTTTCTCTTTAGTGTGAATCGTATCAGTGATTGACAATTCACTTCAAAAAAACAACCCGTCTTCGATCTCTTCTCTATCATAATTCTCCAACAGTGAGTTCATCTCTTCTGCCGTCATGATGCTGCTGCACATCACTTACTGACGACATCTGACCTTGAAGAACGCCCGTCACTACGCGGGATTTTTTGCCGGAAAAAAAGGTTTCACTTGTGCTTTTAGTAAGTCGATCCAGTCAACATGCGATAATTAATTCCACGTTGCTGTGCTTTTCCTCGACCGTGTATAGCCAGTCATCATTGCGATTCAGCCAGCCATCCAAACAACATTCTCCCTCCCCGCGTCACAACGTCGATGTTGGACGATATAGGAATCGCATCATGCTATAGATTGCGACTAGAAAAAAAACGGCAACCTTTTGCCGGACTCTCTTCTCTCCCCTCTTGGCCCGATTCTATTCTCCTCGCCATGGCTTCTCCATCTCAGTGCACCGGTCATGGAACAACCTGACCTCACTACTGCTGCTAGTGTCGCGTCTCGGAATTGAAATAAAGCTTGCTCTCTCTCTCTGCTCTGCGTTTTATTCGCATTTGAGTATATTTATCTTTCGCTCCCGCTCTAGACCACTTGGACAGATGTCTTAGCTTTCTCTCGCTTGCTTTTATCTCTACTGCATTCTCTCCACTCGAAGCATTATGATAACGCTCGACGGATGCTATCTGCATTGGCGCCTTATCTGTGTCTCTCCTCTCTCCTCTATCTCTTCGTCTTCTCCTACTCTCCCACCTCTTTTGCGACTGGCTGGCTACATACGAGCTGCACGAGCTCTGCCGTTTGGGCTTCCTGTCTTTCTGCCCACTCCGCCACACAAGCACGGAGGATTTTACGGCTAAAGAAGGGAGGGGGTCGCACTATCAAAACCCATGGACCCAGGCTCTTGGGGGACGCAGAAATGCATTGCACTTGATTGGCTCACTGGTATTACCAAATAGCGATTCAGCACCCGATCCTGTTGGCTGTGGGTGGAGCTCGCTACTGCGGGGAGAGGGGAGAGGGGTGGTTCGAATTCCAGTCTCATTGCAACTCGGCTCACCCACCCCGTCCACCACCCCCAAGAGAGCAGAAGCAAGGCATCGGGACAAAAACCAAGACGAGGACCGAGACTCACACTGCCGAGATGAGCTGTCATTCATGACACACTGGAAGCCTTGGTGAAGAAAGAAGACTCTGTTAACGTTGACAGAATGTCATTGTTTACAAAAGCCCGTTTTCTGGCCTGCGATTTGCTGCTTCCCTTGTGCGCTTTTTGCAAGGAAACAAAACACAACTGTCATTGTGGGATTCTCCTTCTCCGCATCCGGAACATGTCGACTTGGCTGTCTTACTACTTACTATAATAGTGTGCAGTTTTTCTGTCTGAGTAATGACGTTTTGGAGAAGGCCCACGGGCGATATTTATCGGAGCCTCTCTTCAAGCGCTGAAGTGGTTCTTTTGGGATTGATTGGGATTGGGCTGGCTAATAACATTGGCGACTTGATATCTTCTGGTCCTCTTTTTTTTTTCTCTCTTTTTCTTTTCTTTGCTAGTCTTGTCTTGCAACTGTTTGCTTTGAATTCCTATTTCACATCGTCAATTGCGTTGCAATTGTCAACCATTTCTATGAATGACTTGGATCTTCTGAGTTTCTTGTACTAACCTCTGCCTTGCTTCCGCCCCTCCGCCCCCGAACAGACTATATATCACAGTGCCAAGTACACTCGGCTTATAGGTTTTTACAACTCCGACAGCCACGACAGCCTCTTTTTCTCTTTCCCCGACAAACTATTACCACCTACCTCTATCTCTCTCTTTCTCTCTCTCTTCCTATCGTTGGCGTGTTGACCCTCTGGGTACCCAATTGAGCCCGGATTCTCTCCTCTTCCGACCTCATTTTCAACGCCGTCGAGTGTTAGGCAATACGCCCCCCTCCTTTGCCTAGCATGCTCGTGATAGACGAATTCGATGACCGGAGCATTCACGAAGAGTCCCTGAAACAAGAATACGTGCCTTACGAGTATCAGACTGCGAACAATGGTTCGTGGGCTGGTGCTCTGCCCGTGAAGCAGGGTCTCTATGACCCCGACCTGGAGAAGGACGCCTGTGGTGTCGGTTTTGCCTGCCACATCAAAGGAAAGGCCAGCCACAAAATTGTTAGCGATGGTAAGCTTTTTTCCTTCCCAGAAGTCACCAACTTTGTAGCTTCCCACTAACACATGCTATTCCTTTTTCAGCACGGAACCTGCTCTGCAACATGACGCACCGTGGTGCTGTCGGTTCGGATGCTCGTGATGGTGATGGTGCTGGTGTAATGACCTCCATCCCCCACAAGTTCTTTGTCAAGAACTTCGAGCGCGACCAGGGCATTAAGCTGCCCTCTCCCGGACAATATGCCGTGGGTAATCTGTTCTTCAAGCCTGACGAGGAAACTCTTCAGGAGTCGACTCGGCAATTGGAGGAGCTGGCTGAGACGCTAGGTCTTCGTGTGCTGGGCTGGAGACGGCCACCTGTTGACTCGACGCTGCTGGGTCCTGCTGCCAAGTCCCGCGAGCCCATCATCATGCAGCCCTTCGTTGTGCTGACCTCCGCCTACGGCGCTACTGGAAACGCTCCTACTGTCCCCGAGCCTGAAAAGTTTGACGACCGGCTGTTTGAGCGCCAACTGTACGTCCTGCGCAAGCGTGCTTCCCACACCATTGGCCTTCAAAATTGGTTCTACCTGTGCTCCCTGTCCAACAAGAACATTGTGTACAAGGGACAGCTGGCCCCTGTCCAGGTGTATCAGTACTACCACGATTTGGTGAACGCTGATTATGAGGCCCATTTTGCCTTGGTGCACTCACGTTTCTCCACCAACACTTTCCCTTCGTGGGATCGTGCCCAGCCTCTCCGTTGGGCTGCCCACAATGGTGAAATCAATACCCTGCGTGGCAACAAAAACTGGATGCGTGCTCGTGAGGGTATCATGCAGTCAAAGATTTTCAAGGAGGAGCTTGAGCTGATGTACCCTGTTGTTGAGGATGGTGGCTCTGACTCCGCCGCTTTCGACAACGTCCTGGAGCTGCTCACAATCAACGGTGTCATGTCTCTCCCCGAGGCTGTCATGCTCATGGTCCCCGAAGCATGGCAAGGAAATGAACTCATGGACCCCAAAAAGGCTGCATTCTACGAATGGGCTGCTTGCCAAATGGAGCCTTGGGATGGTCCTGCTCTGTTTACCTTTGCCGACGGTCGTTTCTGCGGTGCTAACCTAGATCGTAACGGTCTGCGTCCTTGCCGTTTCTACGTCATGGATGACGATCGTATCATTTGCGCCTCTGAAGTTGGTGCTATTGTTGTCGAGCCCGAGACTGTTTTGCAGAAGGGTCGTCTTCAGCCTGGTCGTATGCTGCTGGTCGATACTGAGGCTGGTCGCATCATTGATGACAAGGAACTCAAGGATGCTGTTTCTAGCCGCCACGATTTCCGTGCCTGGCTCGACAAGGAGCTAATCACCTTGAACAAGGTTGTTGACTCTCTTAGCACCAAGGTCGATCTTGCTCCCAAGCTTGATGACTTCACCCTTCAGACCGACCCTGGCCTTCTAGCTTTCGGTTACACCCATGAGCAGGTCAGCTTGCTGCTTGCCCCCATGGCTTCCGATGAGAAGGAAGCTCTTGGCTCCATGGGTAACGACGGTCCTCTGGCTTGCTTGACGGATGCCCCCCGTCTGCTGTACGACTACTTCCGCCAGCTGTTCGCCCAGGTCACCAATCCTCCCATTGACCCCATTCGGGAATCTATTGTCATGTCTCTGGAGTGCTACGTTGGTCCTCAGGGCAACCTGCTGGAGATGAACCCCAAGCAGTGCAACCGTTTGCTTCTGCCTAGCCCTATCCTGTCGATCCCTGAGTTCAATGCCATCAAGAACATGAACAAGCAGTTTCCTGAGTGGTCAGTCAAGACTATTGACCTGACCTTCCCCAAGTCTCAGGGCACTGCCGGATACATCAAGCACCTTGACTACATCTGCAAGGAGGCCACTGCTGCCATTGAGAACCAGGATCGCATCATTGTCCTCTCCGACCGCAACATTGGCGCCGACCGCGTTGCTGTCTCAACTCTGCTGGCCTCGGGTATGGTTCACCATCACCTGGTAAGCAACAAGTGGCGCTCAATGGCTGCTTTGATTGTTGAGACTGCTGAGGCTCGTGAGGTTCACCACATGTGTGTGCTTTTGGGTTACGGTGTCGATGGTATCAACCCTTACCTGGCTATGGAGTGTATCCTAAAGCTTAACCGTGAGGGCTTGATCAAGAAGAAGCTATCCGACGATGCCCTGATCCACAACTACAAGCATTCGTGCGATGGTGGTATTCTCAAGGTCATGTCCAAGATGGGCATTTCTACTCTCGCTTCGTACAAGGGTGCCCAGATCTTCGAGGCTCTGGGTCTGGATGACACCGTCATCGAGCGCTGCTTCCGCGGCACAGCCTCGCGTATCAAGGGTTCGACGTTTGAGCTCATTGCTGAAGATGCTTTCCGTTTCCACGAGCGCGGCTTCCCGTCTCGCAAGACTGTCGAGATTCCTGGTCTTCCCGAGTCTGGTGAGTACCACTGGCGTCGTGGCGGTGAGGCTCACATCAACTCTCCCTCGGCTATTGCAAACATTCAGGACGCCGTTCGCACCAAGAATGATAAGTCATACGAGGCGTACAGCCGAGCCGAGTACGAGCAGATCAAGAACTGCACTCTGCGTGGTATGCTCGACTTCAAGTTTGACGAGCGCACTCCTGTTCCCATCGACCAAGTCGAGCCCTGGACTGAGATTGTGCGCCGCTTCTGCACTGGTGCCATGTCGTATGGATCCATTTCCATGGAGGCCCATTCTACTCTGGCCGTGGCAATGAACCGGCTGGGTGGCAAGTCCAACACTGGTGAAGGTGGTGAGGATCCTGAGCGTTCTGAGGTCATGGAGAATGGCGATACTATGCGCTCTGCCATCAAGCAAGTGGCCTCTGGCCGCTTCGGTGTTACTTCGGCATACCTTGCTGATTCGGATGAGATTCAGATCAAGATGGCCCAGGGTGCTAAGCCCGGTGAGGGTGGTGAGCTTCCTGGTCACAAGGTGTCCAAGTCTATTGCTCGCACGCGTCACTCTACCCCCGGCGTTGGTCTGATTTCTCCCCCGCCTCACCATGACATTTACTCCATTGAGGATCTAAAGCAGCTGATCTACGATCTGAAGTGTGCCAGCCCGCGGTCCCGTGTTTCAGTGAAGCTTGTGTCCGAGGTTGGTGTCGGTATTGTTGCTTCTGGTGTGGCCAAGGCGAAGGCTGACCACATTCTGATTTCTGGCCATGATGGTGGTACCGGTGCTTCTCGCTGGACTGGTATCAAGTACGCTGGTCTTCCCTGGGAACTGGGTCTGGCTGAGACTCACCAGACTTTGGTTCTCAACGATCTTCGTGGCCGCGTTGTTGTTCAAACTGATGGCCAGCTTCGTACTGGTCGTGATGTTGCTCTGGCCTGTCTGCTTGGTGCCGAGGAATGGGGCTTTGCTACTACCCCTCTGATTGCCATGGGCTGCATCTTCATGCGCAAGTGCCATCTCAACACTTGCCCTGTCGGTATTGCTACCCAGGACCCTGAACTTCGTTCCAAGTTCAAGGGTACTCCCGAGCATGTTATCAACTTCTTCTACTATGTCGCCAACGAGATGCGTGCTATCATGGCCAAGCTTGGTTTCCGCACTGTCAACGAGATGGTTGGTCACGTCGAGTGTCTCAAGGTTAACGATGATCTGCGTACTCGAAAGACGAGCAACATTGATCTGTCGTTGCTACTGACCCCTGCTCACCAGCTGCGTCCTGGCGTTGCTACATTTAACGTCCGCAAGCAAGATCACAAGCTCTACGTTCGTCTTGACAACAAGCTGATTTCCGAAGCCGAGCTTACGCTGGACAAGGGTCTTCCCTCGCGTGTTGAATGTGATATTATCAACACCGATCGTGCCATGGGTACCTCGCTGTCTTACCAGATCTCCAAACGGTTTGGTGAGGCCGGCTTGCACTCGGACACAGTCCATGTGAACATCAAGGGCTCTGCCGGTCAGTCGTTTGGTGCCTTCCTGGCGCCTGGTGTGACCCTGGAACTGGAGGGAGATGCCAACGATTATGTGGGCAAGGGTCTTTCGGGTGGTCGCCTAGTTATTTACCCTCCCCGTAACGCTGTGTTCAAGGCCGAGGAAAACGTCCTGATTGGTAACACGTGCTTGTACGGTGCTACCACGGGAACATGCTTCTTCCGTGGTATTGCTGCCGAGCGTTTCGCTGTGCGTAACTCGGGTGCTACTGCTGTTGTCGAGGGTGTTGGTGACCACGGTTGCGAGTACATGACTGGTGGCCGTGTGGTGATTTTGGGATCGACCGGTCGCAACTTCGCTGCGGGTATGTCTGGTGGTATCGCTTACATTCTGGACATCAACGGCGACTTTATGACCAAGCTCAACTCTGAAATGGTTGAGGCCGGCCCAATCACTGACCATGCTGAGATTGGCTACGTGCGTGGCCTGATCGAGGACCATCACCACTACACCGGCTCCGAGCTGGCTGCCCGCATTCTGCTCGACTTCAACCGTGCGCTCAGCCGCTTCATCAAGGTGTTGCCTGTTGACTACAAACGTGTTCTGGCCGAGGAGGCTGCCAAGGCTGCCGAGGCTCGTCGCGCTCAGTACTCCCTGCCTGTTCACAAGAAGGAGGCTGCCAAGAAGGCCAGCGCTGCTCTGCAGGACATCGAGGAGTCCATTACCGATGGCGCGGCGGAAAAGAAGCGTGCTCTGGTTCTGGACAAGACGCGCGGTTTCATGAAGTACGCTCGCCGTACTGAAAAGTACCGTGCTCCCAAGTCGCGTACCAAGGATTGGGCTGAGATCAGCAACCGTCTTGACAGCAATGAGCTCAAGTACCAGTCGGCGCGTTGCATGGACTGCGGTGTTCCCTTCTGCCAGTCAGAAACCGGCTGCCCCATCTCCAACATTATCCCCAAGTGGAACGAGTTGGTTTTCCAGGGCCAGTGGAAGGAGGCTCTCGACCGTCTGTTAATGACCAACAACTTCCCCGAGTTTACCGGACGTGTCTGCCCTGCTCCTTGCGAGGGCTCTTGCGTCCTGGGTATCAACGAGCAGCCTGTTGGTATCAAGTCGATTGAGTGTGCCATTATCGATCGTGGTTTCGAGAAGGGTTGGATGGTTCCCCGTATCCCTCCTGTGCGTACCGGCCGCAACATTGCCATTATTGGTTCGGGTCCTGCCGGTCTTGCCTGCGCTGATCAGCTGAACCGCTCTGGTCACTCTGTGACTGTCTACGAGCGTTCGGATCGCCCTGGTGGTCTGCTCATGTACGGTATTCCCAACATGAAGCTTGACAAGCGTATTGTTAAGCGTCGTACTGACCTGATGGCGGCCGAGGGTGTTGTCTTCAAGACTGGCGTGGCCATTGGCGAGGACGTGACTCTGGATGACCTCAAGGCCAGCAACGATGCTGTTGTCATTGCCACTGGTGCCACTGTTCCTCGTGATCTTCCCGCCAAGGGTCGTAACCTGGAGGGTGTCCACTTTGCCATGGAGTTCCTGCATAAGAACACCAAATCTCTGCTGGACTCTGAGCTGGCGGACGAGGCTTACATTTCGGCCAAGGACAAGCATGTGGTTGTTATTGGTGGTGGTGATACCGGTAACGACTGCATTGGTACTTCGGTCCGTCACGGTGCCAAGTCGGTCATCAACTTTGAACTTCTGCCTCAGCCTCCGGACGAGCGTGCCCGCGACAACCCGTGGCCCCAGTGGCCCCGTATCTACCGTGTCGACTACGGCCACTCGGAGGTCAAGCAGCACATGGGCAAGGACCCTCGCGAGTACTGCATCATGTCTGAGGAGTTTGTTGATGACGGCGAGGGTCGCGTCAAGGGAATCAACACGGTGCGTGTTGAGTGGACCAAGACGGCTAATGGCGGCTGGGACATGAAGAAGATTGAGGGCTCGCGCGAGTTCTTCCCTGCCGATCTGGTTCTGCTGTCCATGGGCTTCCTCGGCCCCGAGCAGCGTGTGCTGGGCGATGACATTGAAAAGGATGCTCGCAAGAACGTCAAGACGCCTCCTGGCAAGTACTGCACCAACGTTCCCGGTGTCTTTGCCGCCGGTGATTGCCGCCGTGGCCAGTCGCTGATTGTCTGGGGTATCAACGAGGGTCGCCAGTGTGCCCGCGAGATTGATCTATGGCTGGAGGGCTGCACCAACATGCCCGTGACCGGTGGTGTTGTGAAGCGCAGTGGCGAGGAGGTCATGAAGGCTGTTGCGGCTCAGGCGTAAAGGACTGTGGCTTCAGAGAAGGAATAGGGAAAAACAGGATATGGATTCATGTTGGATGTTTATGAGCGGATTGTATTATGCTTGCATGTTCTTGGGCTGTTTTTGTTTTGTGCGATTAACTGGGTATTCATCAAAAAAATGGATTATTTTACAATATCACAACAGATTTGAACCGTTATGTGCACTTGAACATTGACCATTAGGATGGAGTTGTCGAATGTTGGGTTGGTGATACCCCAAAAGCGGTCAACCAGTCTCATGCGTACCCTTATTGCGAAACAAAACACAAGGGTTAGCACACGGCAGAAAGACGAGATCAACTGATAAGATAAGACTCAAAAGTTTTGGCGGTGTCACGCGGCAGAATCAGGTTTTTGTTCTGATGGTCAGAATGCCTGCAAAACTCCCTCCACAGTCCGGCAACCCCCACCAAGTTGGCCGTAACTGATATAGAGCTCAGCATTGCAAATCAGTAGCGCGTTTCTTTTCCTCTTCTTTTGTATTCGACCACATCTCTTCTTTTCTTCTTCTTCTTCTTCTTCTTCTTCTTCTTCTTCTTCTTCTTCTTCTTGCGCTGCCATACGCCGTGCACTAATTCTCCTGCTCTCCTTACATAATCACCAGCCTTACCATGTACGCCCGCTGGGTTCCTCCCACGGCCACGGCCGGCTCCGGGGCTAGAGCATCCGGCTCTGCGGCTCCGGCATCGACTTCCGCGAATCCGGCCTCGAGAAGGTCCTACGACGACTACGAAGAAACAGGAGCGACTGCAGCTGCGGAGCATGCCGAGCCTGAGCAGGCGGCGCCGTCACTCGCTGCGACCAACGGCTTTGGGTATGCGCGGTGGACGCCTGGAGCGCCGACTTCGGCTGGGGCAGCAACGTCGGCTGCTACTTCCAAGTCAAAGCCGCTGCTAAAGCGGAGAAAGGTTGAGACGTCTAGCGAGGAGGAGTCGAGCTCAAGTGAAGAGGAATCGAGCGACGGCGAGAGCGAAGGTAAAAACGACAGCGGCAGCAGTAGCAGCAGCGACAGCGATGACGATGAAGATGACGACAGCGACAGCGACAGCGATACCTCCGAGCCAAAAGTCAAGCCCGGCAGCGATATAACATCAAAGTCCATTGTCGAAAACATCGAGCACGACATGAACATTGATGGCGGAAAAGAGACCGAAGCCCCGATAATACAAGACGCCGATGCTATGGATCTCGACCATGAAGCCAGCGAGCCTGTCGCAAAGAAGCCCAAGAAGGAGAAAAAGAAAAAGACCAAGCAACCAAGCACCAGTGACTCTGACGCCGAAGGCGCTACGGCCAAGCACAAAGCTGTCATGGAGCGTAAAGCCAAGTCTCTCCAGCTTGCCCAGACCCAGGCCGTTTCTTCCGACTCCGACTCTGAATCTGATGACGAGAAACACGGCCTCGAGCCACTGCCGCAACCCGAAGTGCCGCTCGACGACGAGGCCGGCTCCGCCAACGGCACCAGCGCCGCCTTTGAGACGCTCCCCGACTGGCTAGCCGCGCCCATCCGCGTGTCAGCAACCACACGCACGTCCTTTGCCGATTTGGGCATCTCCGCCACAGCCACCGCCCATCTACAGAGCAAAGGCTACGCCGACGCCTTTGCCGTGCAGACGGCGGCGATCCCGCTGCTGACACCGTCGGCGCGGCCGGGCAGCCACCAGGGCGACGTGCTGGTGGCGGCCGCCACAGGCTCGGGCAAGACGCTGGCGTATGCGCTGCCGCTAGTGCGCGACATCAGCGGCGGCGTGGTCACGCGGCTGCGCGCGCTCGTCGTGCTGCCGACGCGCGAGCTGGTGCGCCAGGCTGCCGACGCGTTTGAGATCTGCGCCGGTGCCTTTGACGGCTCGGCTGAGGGCGGTAAGCGCGCTCGCATTTGCGTGGCGGTCGGAAACCAGAGCCTCAAGTACGAGCAGTCTGTGCTGCTGGAGCGTCGCGAGCGGGTGATGGGCCTGGCTGACTGCGCAGCTGCGGCTGCGGACGCTGATGCTGCACACGATGCCGAGGGTGATGTGCTGCAGGACGAAGAGGAGGAGGAGAAGCGCCGTGCCGAGCGCGCCGCTGACTATGCATGGCGCGTCGACGTGCTGATTTGCACGCCTGGCCGGCTGGTCGATCACCTGCGCCACACGCCCGGGTTTGATCTTGCGTATGTGCGCTGGCTGGTGGTCGACGAGGCGGACAAGCTTCTGGCGCAGTCATTCCAGGGCTGGCTAAGTCTGTTGACGGCGCGACTTGCGGCGTCGGCCGGGCTGTTCTCGGCGCGCGATCATCCGGGCTGCGGCATCAGTGGCGTGCGCAAGGTGGTTCTGTCGGCTACACTGACACGCGACTTGAGCTTGCTTGGCGGTCTGGCGCTGCGCAAGCCGCGTCTAGTAGTGCTGGAGGGCGTCAAGGGAGGCGAGGGCGAGGCGGTGCAGCATGTGTTGCCCGAGGGCCTGGTGGAGAGGGTGGTGAGATTGAAGGACGGGGCGATGAAGCCGTTGTATCTGGTGGAGGTGCTGAAGAGGCTGGCAGGAGAGCGCATGGAGGGCAAGGACGAGCAGGAGAAGAAGTCTTCAGATGCCAAAAAGACGCAAGACTCTTCCTCGTCGGAATCAGACTCAGATTCAGACTCGGACTCGGACTCGGACTCGGACTCAGATTCAGACAGCTCGTCCTCATCCCCATCCTCATCCTCAAGCTCCGACTCCGACTCTGGCTCCGACTCCAGCCCATCCAACAAGACCAAATCCCGCTCCGCCACCAAGTCGTTCCGGTCCACCGTGTTGATCTTCACCAAATCCAACGAAAGCGCCCTGCGCCTCACGCGCTTGCTAACGCTCCTCTCTCCCTCGCTGGCCTCCATCATCTCGACGCTAACCTCGTCCGCCGCATCGTCCGCGCGCCGCCGCATCCTGCGCTCCTTCTCGTCGCGCAGCGTGCGCATCCTCATCGCATCGGACCTCGTCGCCCGCGGCGTCGACGTGCCCCACCTCGACCACGTGGTCAACTACGACCTGCCGGCGTCGCTGGCCGGCTACGTGCACCGTGTCGGCCGCACTGCGCGTGCCGGCCGCGCCGGTGTTGCCTGGACGCTGCTGCCGGACAACGAGTCGGGCTGGTTCTGGGGTCGCATTGCCAAGGCCAAGGACATTGGCCGTGCGCGCAAGGTCGACAGAGTCAGGGTTGGTGGCAACGAGGGTGAATTGCCCGAGGCCGACATTGCAAGATACGAGGAGGCGTTGCAGGAGCTGGGCCGCATGGCACGGGGACAGTAGACGGCTCACTGGACCTTCAGAAGCTACGGCACATGGACACCAAGGGAACAAAGCGGGTTGGGTTAGACTTGGGCAGAAGAAAAGCCCATGCAATCAATCATTGCTTTGGAAGATATATTGTTTTGTAACACGCTATGCTGGTCTTGGAAAGCACGCCAATCTCGAAATAGAAAAGAATGCTCAACAAGAAAATGGAATAACAATCGTAAATAACACAAGGCAGAAAAGTAAAAAGCAAAAGCGCTGGTCAGGTATAAGGGACTCACAGTCGCCTAATCCACTCCGGCTCTCAACCGGCCGTCTTCACATATGCTCCTCCTCGTCGGCCGCCGCCTCGTGCCCTGCCGACAAACTTGCCACCACGAATCACTACAGGCGAAACCTATCCGCGCCGTGAGCGTCTCGTCGATGTTGACGCCACTTCATCAGCGGCAAGCTCATCCAGCTCATCAGTATCATCACCGCCACCTGTCGTGGCAAGACTCATGGCCCGTGCGGTAGCCGCGCCTGATGACGAGACCGAGCTGGCGGTGGGCACTGGCGGTGGCTGCAAACTGCCACCATTACGTTGCATTTCAGCACCGCGTAGCTCAGCCATCAGCTTGTCAACCTCAAGGAACATGTTGCGTGTGTCGTTGACGACACCAAACTCGTCGACTTGGTAGCCGATATTCTCGTTGCCGTTTCCACCATGATTAGCACCGGCAAGGAAAGCGGCACCAGGGCCGCGGTCAGGATCTGGATTGTACATGACGGCATTGCAGAACATGTGGACCAACGACCTTTCAAGCTGCTCGCTGTTGATGATGCCGCGGGGCGGGACGAGATCCTCCGACATTGGTAAATCAACCGAGGCAGTCCCGGGATCACCATCAGGCAGCGCTGCTGCTGTCTGAATCGCAATCTTGTTGCCATGGGAAATGGCCTTTTTGATCGAGGCAATGTCCACGGGCTGAAGAACAATAGTGCTGTAGTTGGGAGCATCCCGTTCCCGGATCGGATTGGCAAACATGTTGGCGTCGCGATGACTACCAATTTGGTCCAATACTGAGGCACTAACTCGAGGGAAACCACGCGTCCATCTCACGTGGGTCGGCGGACCAACTTGCACCGCCGGTGTCGGGGTTGAAATGGAGGGTCGCGGTCGATGGAACCCGCTGTCCATGCTATCCTGGCGTTTCCGTTTGCCAGCTCGCACAGACGACAGACCGCGGCGTCTGCTAACAATGCCTTCGTCTGCTGTAGTATCGCCGGTTTCCTCCATTTTGGAGACTGCATCTTCGTTCTTGATACGGCTGCTACCAGGCCCTTGGAAATCCGACGGGTCCATGGAAAGCTCATCTGGCTGCGAAACAACTGATTGGCTGCGTCTCGTTCTCGGGGGCCCAGCTCTACCTGTTCGCGTTGCTCTCTTACTGAGAACAGACCCTCGGGACATGGGGGTTTCGGGCCGGTTCGTTCTACGCGGCGTTGCTTTGATCGTGGAGGCGATAACACTCGGGGTCGTCGGAGGTAAGCAGGTAGGAGCAGCGGAATTGCCATTTTGCGGAGTGGGTGTCGGAGGAGGCCGTGGGGGCGGTGGGCTAAGAGGTTCCCAAGCAGGGCTGTCAGCCGTTGTGTTGGCAGGACCAGGCGTAGAAGGCGTGGAATCCAACGTCCAATTGGTGCCATGACCACGTTTGATAAACAGGGCTTGATTCTGGGGAGCGGGCGTGTGGGGATCTGCAGCTGCATGAAACTTGACAGTAGATACAGGAGCAGTAGAAGAAGTAACAGTGGGGGTAGAACTAGAAGTTATCTTTGGAGGCTCCAGGTGGTCGGGGATAGCCAAGGGTGCTTTAGCAAACGGCGTTTTGGGCTGAGGAGTAGAGGTAACAGACTTCGTAGCTTGAGCCGGGGCGGCCACAATGGGGGGCGGGCGCTGATTGTGCTGCAGCTGAGGAGCAGACACAGGAGGAACAGCAGCTTGGGTTGCCGTGGTAGGAATTGCAGGAGGCGCGGGATTGGTGATTTCAGATGCGGCTTGTCTCTGGGTCACAGTAGCGGGGTCTGGACGTGTCGCTGAAGTCGCTTTTGGAGTCACATGTTCGGGTTGAGGCCGCGGTGAGCTGGGCTGCTTGGATACCTGTTTCGGGGTTGAAGCAGCCGGTGGTAGCGGTTGACGTGGCGTTTGGCGATTTGGTGACTGAGCTTGGGGTTGAGGCTGCTGCTTGATAGGCGTAGCAGGTACTACTGATGGTGCCTTTAGGGAGGTTTGGGACACAACTTCCGGGGCTCCAGCCGAAGCTTTTTTAGGGGATAGATTAGAAACTTGGGTAGCAACGGAAATTGGCCGCTCTTTAGCAGCCGGTGACGCGGGATTGGCCTGTAGCTGTGTCTGGGGGTGCATAGGAAGAATCTGATCCGCAGGCCTAGCTAAAGGAGTTGACGGGCGGGATAACGACTGCTGTGGCTGGTGCGGTGGAAGCTGGACGGACTGAGGTTGTGAGGCAGGAGTCTTGAGACTGGTAGGTTGTACTGGCTTCTGCTGCTGGTGGAGCTCCGATTCAGACATACCTCGCGGCGCCGGCTGTGGTGGAGGCTTTTTCAACGGTTTTTGGGCATCAGAGAGTGGTTGTGGTGGAGAAGAAATCTGGGCCTTGTTTTGTGTTTGAGGGGAGCTTTGAGTACGCTGAGATAGTTGTGCCATAGGCTCGGTGGGTGTCTGTGGTCTCTGTGGTTGTACGTGGGGAGATTGTTCAGATGACTCAAGTTTAGAAGAGGCTGTGGACACAGATGCTAAAGACGGGGCAGTAGCAGAAACAGAGGTGGGGTCGGCATTGAAAGCAGGTGTAGCAGAAGACTTCGATGCCAGTATTGGTGTTGCTGGCTGTGTCTGTTGCAGTGGCTGTTGTTGAGTATGAGGTTGAGGCTGAGGCTGAGGCTGCAACGGCTGCTGTTGTTGCAATTGGTCAGGGACTTTTTGAGCGGACACCTGGGCCCGAGAGGATGAGAGTGCTTCGGAAACAGGGGGCTTGGCAGCAAGAGTCGGATGCTGGGGCCGAGATTGGTGTTGTTGCTGATGAGACTTGGCCTGAAGCTTCAACTGGGCCTGTGTCTGGGCTTGTGCCTGGGCTTTAGCCTGTGCCACAGCATGGGCTTGGGCCTGCTCCGGCATATGACCGGGCGCATGTGCAATCTGGAACCTGTTTGGTGTCCATTGTGAATTAGACACGGCAGGTGATATGGGGCGAGAATGTGGTGAGTTTGCGGAAGTCGAAAGTCCATTTTGATAAGTGGCCGCTACGGTTGACTGCACGGGGCGCTGAGCAATGGGTGTATTATGCTGCGGAGTATATGGGCGTTCCCACTTCAAGGCTTGAGCTTGAGCTGGTGTCTGAATCTTAGAAGCCGGTAGTTGGGGAGACTGAGACTTCGCTGATACTGAGATCGGTACCTGAGCCTGGGGTGAGTGCACTGGGCTGGCAACAGCTGGTGGGCTAACAGCCTGGCTAACGACCTGGCTAACCGGAGCAGCAGTGACTGGAACGGGTTGATTCGGAGAAGATGTTGAATTTTGATGTTCCAGAGACTGTTTCGGTGTCGCAGTTTTTACGGGCGCCTGGGCTTGAGTCTTTGCCGGGATCTGAGAGTGCTGCTGCTTGATCTGCTGTTGTGTTTGTGGCGTCGCAGTCTGAGAAGCGACTTGAGGTTGAGGTGGTTTTGGAGGCAGCTGGTGGAACTGTGGATGTTGTGGCAGCTCAGGTGTCGTGCTTGCAGAGGAGGCTTTGAGAGAGGGTGGTGGCCCAGGCGCCTGAAGAACCTGCGGTGATGATGAGGCCACGGCAGGCTTTGGAACTGCAGGTTGTATCGGAGTGTGCTGTGATGAAGCCTGTGCAGCTGCGGGAAGAATTGATCGAGGACCTGAAGTGGGCTGGTGAGTTCCTATCGCAGTTGAGGACTGGCCGGGCTGTAACTGAGGCTGTGGTGGTTGGTGCGTCTTGTTCGGAATGGGGGTTTTCTTAGCAGTCATCTCAGGGCCTGGAGCGGCGAGGGGCGAAGCAGCCGACAATGCTGAGGACGAAGCGTTGTGGGGCGAATGCGCATGATGAGGCTGTAGCTGGACCTGGTTGTGGGAGCCGTGATTTTGCATGTGAGGCATGGGGCGTGGGTTGGGACCAGCTGGTGCGATTGGCACGGCGTTGGAAATGCCGACTCCAGACGCTGCAGCAGCCAGTTGGGTGGGTATCGCAGTGGATGTTGCGTTTTTAATCAGCGAATCGCGAATGCGTTTTTGCTCGACTTCCAAGTCGGCCTGTCGTTTGGCGACCTCTTGTTCGCGCTGGGCATCGGAGAGAACTTCCTTTTTCAAGCGGGTGTAGTATATTTCGCCGAGCTTTCGGTCGATGGCGGTGATGTTTTTGTACTTGTCAACGATCAAATCGGGAGTCAACTGCGTTGGCGGGTTGGGAAGTTCGGCCAAGAAATGGTGGCGGAAGAGCCCCCAGAGTCGGCGGGGTGTGAGGCGCGCCTCGTCAAACTCGTCGGCGCCATTGATGAACTCATTTGCTATCAACTTTTTACTCAGCAAGGTAAAGTCCAGGGTCTGGAAGACGTGAATGGCGCGGAAGAGAAAGTAAGACTCGCGGGCCGTAAAGGCCTCTGGAGGCAGTTCAGGTGGGTCCATGCAGTGTGAGCGGAGAGGAGGGTGATGGATGTTGAGATGCCCGGCTAGAGGCAGCCGCTGGTGAGCGGTCGCCAGTGTTGTTGAAATTGCGGCCGCCGCCGGGACCGAAGCTGTAGAGAAGCAAAGAGGGTTGGGGGTTGACGCTTCAGAAGGACGATCACGGCGATGAAGGTTCAGTGTCGCTGGCGACGATTGGTGATGGAGCGGAGTCGGCGGGGGTCAGGCGATTGATGGAGCGGAGTCGGCGACAGTCCGATGATTGGCGGAGTGATGATGAGGCTTGAATTCCAAGGTGATTTAGGCGCAACGGCTGTTTGCGCGTGTTAATTGGTGTTGAAGGAAGACAAGATGCAGCAGCGAAGGATGGATATTCTCTCAGCCTCGTAGGCAAGGCGGCGGAGGTTCAGAGACCCACAAAAAAGGGTAGCGTGTGCAAAAGCCGAGGATTTGCTTGCTGTGCGGCGATTTTTCTTAGCTGCAACGCAACCTCTGCACCAGACAAGTTCTCGTGTCCGACTTTCGCTCGGGATTTGTGCCTTGCTGTCGTGCTGCTTGCTTGGCTTGGAGGTGAGTGAGCGAAGCCAAGGCGGTGAAGATATGAAGAAAATAGAGAATTAAAAGCGATTTAAGATAAATAATGATACAAGTTTCAAGAAAGCAACAAAAGAAAAGAGGACCAATTGTTAATGCAAGAGCGCTGATTGAGCAGCTCGCCTCCAAAAAAAATTGACGATGGCAGCTGAATATGGCTGATGGATGGTGTTTGCAGCTGTTGTGACTGCGCTTCTGGCTGGTGGTGGTGATGATGCAGAGTTACAGCGTGAAGTGAAGATGATGGAAAGATTGACTTTGGCACGCAGCGCTGAAGGGGAAGAAAAATTCTTTCCATTGTTGCCAACGTTTCCTCTTCCCCTGTTTTCCAAGGCAAACAAACAAGCGGAGGAGGAGGCTGCCAGCCAAATCTAGTGAGCCCAGTGAAGAGCCTGCAAGAGAGCCTGCTGAAGAGCCTGCTGGAGAGCCTGCTGGAGAGCCCGCTACAGGGCCCGCTGGAGAGCCCCCTACAGAGCCCACTAAAGATCCCGAAATGGGCCGGTTGCTGAGCACTGTTCCTACGGCTGCGCCCTTTTCGGTCTGAGTCATCACGAGAAGCCCCGGTGAGATAAGATAGTCTCGGTGTAGAGATAAGATAAGCGTCGTTCTCAGTCGTCATGTGACTATCCCCGCTCGCAAAGACGCGTCATTAGGCCGCTCTCTTATGCGATGTGATAACTTCACCAATCTCCGCATGCAGAAACGCACCAGCTCGGTTTTTTTTTTTTGGTTTGCGCGCGTGCCTCGAAGATTATCTTGTTCTTCCTTTCAGCCTCCATTCTGCAATGATCGACTTGCTCATGTCACGTCACGTCACGTCACTGTGATTGTCGGCCACAAAGTGCACTGTGGCTTGCTCTCTGAACGCCATCTGACTTTTGCCCAGGAACAGCAGACAGCACAGTCAGACCTGTGTTTCAGTGTTCCAGTCTCCTAGTCTCAGTGTTCCAGTGCTCCAGTGCTCCAATGCTTCAGTGCTTCAGTGCTGCTCGTCTCCCACGCCTTGCAAGGAACACAGGAAGACTCTCGCTAAGGTCGCCGAGATTGGCACCTCGCATTAGGGTTTGATTTGATTTGGCCAGCAGCTTTCTTGGGCCTCTGGCCTAGCTTTGTCTCTCCTGGCCGCCCCTTTGCACCCTTCTGCAAGGTGAGGTAATGGAGAAGCAAGATTATGAGCATATGGTTATATGGCATGTAGTTATACATGCATAAAAAGGGGTTGCTATGCAGCCGATTTTAACTGGTCGCATACCAGTCCAGGAGTCCAGGAGTCCAGGATGGAAGTGAATGAGGTATCGCGGTTAGTGTGTAGTCGACGTGCACGCGATGCGGAACTTGAAGTCAGACTCAAATCGCTCAAGAGCTACGACGTTTATGCTGCCGCTCTTTTGCATAAACACAAATGGGTCAAGCCGCAAAAGCCCAAGCCGCAAGGGAAAAACAACACACCGGTCTGCTAAACCTATAATAGTCGACAAAAGTATGTTCGTCTTGGATCTGGGGCAAAGACACCAGCACCAGAGTCCGTTTAGCTTATGAGCGGACCTTTTTGCGGCGGCCTGTCATGCGGAATGTGGACAAATCTGGCTTGGCTGGCGTCGGGCGATGACGAGGCTGACTGGGTAGGTGAGTGTGGACGTGATGCTTGTGCCGTGCTGTGCTGCGCTATGCTGCAGCAAGCCATGAACCATGGACCACGGACGCAAAGAGTCGCCCTCGGCATCCCGGTGCATAAGATCAATAAGACACTGACTATCCAAATTTAGGCCGGCGAGTTGCAGCGACGGGCGGTTGCAAGTTGCAAGCTCAAGTTCCAAAGCCAAACTTGGCTCTCTGCAGGGCTTAAGTTTGTATCCAGGCTAATTTTGTTGTTGAAACATGCGAGTTACATTAAGGCCCTTTTTTTTTTGTTCTTTTATACCTCGTTACCTCGAGGTTAGCCCCTTGAAGGTACCCGATACAAGAACCGTATAAAAGGCTCTTTAGGCCAACGGCTATAGGACGACGAGTCACTGGCAGTCAGTGAGAGACCCTGTGTTAGGGGGGGAGGGAGCAGCTAAAGACAACAGTTGCACACAGACACAGACACAAACACATGCCACACATCACATACCACACCACACACCACACATAGACACACGCGGACTGAAAGGGAAGAGGGAAGAGGGAAGAGGGAAGAGGGAAGACTGCCTTGGGTCAGCCCTAGTCTACACGCACCAGCTCACGAGGGAACTTCCATGAGGGAACTCCTCTAGCTGGCCCTTTCTGAGCACCGCCCTGAAAGAGAGTGTAATACAAGGCACACTTCCATGTCATACATAGACAGAGAGACAGAGACAACATTGTAGATATGGTCGACTGGTACTAATGGCCCGCTTGTCCTTGATAGGCTAAGAGAGGACCTAGTCCCAATTTCAATTTCAATCCTGGCCTACTTACTGTACATCTTCACTTTATTCTGCGGTTCTAGAGGCCCAGGTGAATCATAATCCTCTTCGGGATTCCTTCCTTTCGTGTCTCGTCTTACTTTGTATGAGCGGCATAATGCCTGTGCAGAGAATGCTGTACTCGCTCGGTTCACACCAGGCCATGTTATGTTATGCCTACTGGGGAGGAGGAGGAGGAGGAGGAGGAGAAGGAGGAGGAGGGAGGAACGACTTGATAAGCGCTGGCTACGATTGCGATGCTATTCCGAGAAACAAGCACAGCACAAGTTACTTTGTTAGCTGTACAGTACAGTAGCAGTCAGACAGCACTGTAATAGGGTAGACGTGGTCGACAGCGGACAGCGAGCAAGCACATGTGTATGGGTATCAATGTAGTGAGGTACCAACGTACCAATGTATCTTTGTGCTGTGTGTGTACATGTACCTGGATACTCACGTAGTAAAGTCATGTTTCAGTCAAGGAAGGTGTCAAGTATATTAATCTCCCCCTCCTTCCTTCTTGCTATGGACCTCTTGCCCTGGTCACGCTCATCTTGTTGCTTCTTCGTCTCCAAACCCGTCGACCCAGCTCCCAAATCAAGCAGCTGCACAGCTCATCAGAAACACTTGCTCGAAGATTGTCGTGCTCTTTCCCTTACTCTTGCTCTTGCTCTTGCTATTGCTTCTCTGCTCCTTCTCCTTCTTGTCCTCTCTTCCCCCCTCCATCCTTGCCATTCCCCATTGCCTGTGCTCAATCTCCCTTTGAGTACTTGCTCTCTGAATTCCAAGCAATTCCCACCTGCGCTCTCAAGCAAAGAGAGTAGTTGCTTCATAGTCACTTCGCTTGCCCGTTAGACCCAAGACCCAAGACGGAAAGAGCAAATCTATAGCCGTCACCACCTTCCAACCTCCTTTTCTTATTTTATTTTATTTTTATTTCATTTATTTCCTTTTTCTTCTTCTTTTTTTTTTCATTATCTCTCTCGCACACTGCTTTTGTCCTCCTTTTATTCCTCTTTTCCCTCACCTTCACGCCTCAGTTTCTGTGCCTATTCTCGCCCTCTATTTTGCTGAGCTGTGAAGCCGACGCGACCAAGAAGAAGCACACGCCATTATCAACAAGACACCCGACTTCCATTGCTTGCTTCTATTTTCTGCGCCTAAACTACACCCTCACTTTCTCGTCCTCTCTTTTTTCTCCTCTCACGAACATAACGACCCTCTCCGATATCATGACCAACTACACCGACGAAGAGCTTGACCGCGACTGGCAGCCCAGCGGTCGCCGGCCTCAGTCGTAAGCCACCAGCCTCACAGCCGCTCTTCTGAACATGGGATCACCGCTAACAAACGCCTGCTTTCGCCCCCCGCTCCCTTATGCAGCACTATTGCCCGCTCATTCTCACAGGAGCTCGCAGACCTATTCCGCATTGAAAACAGTGTGGCCGACCTCGACAGCCAAGTCGACAAGAGGTGCGCAAATAAATCCGCCGCTCTGCCCTGGGCTTCTTCACCCGCTAACTCCCCTTTTCTCCATTGCTAGAAAGCGCATTGTCTCGCTGCAAACCGAAGAGCTGGAGGCTCTCCAAGCTCGCCTGCGCGAAATCCAGAACCTTGAAGCCTGCATCCGCGGCGATGCTGAGCCGCTATCCTCTGCCTCGTCTGCCTCATCCTCCCCTACTGTCGCTTCGCAGCAGGAGGCCAACCAGCAGAAGCAGGCCCAGGCTCATCGCGACGGTATGTCGCCGCCTCTCACCACCTCTTCTGCTACTGCCACCCATGCTGCTTCTGCCCCGGCTCAAGCCAAATTTTCCCACAATGTTGTTGTTGAGGGCCACCAGAAACAGCGCCTGGGTACTGCTGGCTCAGCCATGAGAGCACCCAGTGCTGGCAACATGCCTCCATCGCCTGTGGCTAGCGATTGCGGCTACTACTAAGCTGTCCGAAAGCTATCGGCGCCCCACTTGTCCTCTGGCTTTGCAGCAGTCCATTCTTTTTTCTCTCTTGGCTCTTATCTCGGCATGTAGAGATTCAGTCACAAAACGCCCATCACCTTTGCTGCTGTTCTGGTGTTCTCTACTGACTTGCTTGAAACTCTTATAGACGGCCGAATGTAATTGATACATTCGTCTCTCCGCCAACCAAGCCTTACAGGCTATTTTGATTCTTCTCTCCCTGTCTTGTTCTTTTTCCCCCTCTTCCTCACCGCATATCCTCTTCTCTCTATTGTCATCTTCCTGCTATTTTTCTTTTTCTTTTTCTTGTTTATATACCCCGTCGTTGGGACCTTTCTCTGTGATCCTCCCCCTTCTTGTCAGATCCCCCCTCCTCAGTTACCACGCCAATGTCACTTCAATATTTGTCTTTTATACTTTCAATCTATTCTTCCACACAAACTTCTTCACCAATATTCTTCCTATCGTTCTCAGTTCCTGTTGCTTTCTGATACTGTCATATAACTCTCTATTTTCTCTCCTAGCTTCGCAATGATTCACTCACTCTCGTCCGTCCTCACGCTCTCGTCTCCATTCTCTCTCAGGGTCTTTTGTCAAGCATGCCTCTCTGATTTGTCGTCATGTTTTTTTTTGTTTTTCTTCCTGGCTACATCACCCTCTACATATACCCCTTTTCTCCGCCTTTCTAAATCTTCCTCTTTTCACCTTGTCATTAGTATAGCCTATATCTTTTTTTAATATAATGAACTTCAAACATAAAGAACACAGCATTACCTTGGTTTCTCGTCTGTATAGTCCTCACCGTATCTGTAGGCAAAGTAGCCGAGAAACAAAGTCTTGTTGTGAAAAAAACCCTATCTACTAAGACGCTTTAAACCCTAATCGTGTATATAACCCTTACATGCCTTCAGAAGACAAATCACCAACACACATCTACAAAATACATCAACAAACTTACATCCGCATCGAATCGATACAGTATTGAAAATCTAATTGGTAAGATTGTAACATTTAAACAAAAAAAAAAAAAAAACTACATGTACACGCGCAGACTAGCGCTTTTGAATCTTAAAAACCTGTACATGTCTGCCCCTCCCCCATCCACCCAGGGCCTATCCAACGACGTCCAGTCTACAACTCATCGTGGTTCTCGCTTTGTTGCTGCGCCTTGGCGGCAGACTCCTCGTCCTGGGCCTTGTCCTGGGCCTCGTCCTGGGCCTTCTTCGCGGCCTCCTTGGCAGCCTTGTCCTTGGCGGCCTTGGCAGCCTTTTCCTTCTTGGCCTTCTGCTCCTTGCGCTTCTCAAAGTTGCGCACGCCTTTCATGGTCAGCTCGATGCCGGTGCGCTCGAAGCTGTCGAGGAACCGGTCGAGCTCGGCAATGGTGAGGATGGCATCTTCGGTTGCCGCCAGCGCGCGCTGCTTGGGCACCATATCGTCGAGCCAGGTCTTGGTCTCGCTGATGAGCTTGTCCAGGTCCTCCAGGTCTGCTTCCTCGTGGACCGGAGGCACGGGGCCAATGTCGTCGAGAACATCCTGCATGCTGGGCTTCTTGGGCGCCTTGGAGTCATCGGTGGCGGCATCAGTAGCAGGAGCCGCAGTCGACTCGGAGCCAGGGGCAGAGGAAGAGGAAGAGGCAGAGGCAGAGGCAGAGGCAGAGGCGTGCCAGTCATTGTACTCCTTGATTCCAGCGCGGAGGGAAGCGACGTAATCAATTGACTGCGACAGAGTGCTCTGCAGCTTTTCAAGAAGCTCAGGCCTCTTTTCATGCTCCTCAACTCTCTGGACAATACGGTCGACAATGCTCTTCAAGTCTTCCAGCTTGGCGTCAAACTCGGCCTTGGACGCATCTGCGCCATCGCCGTACACCCACTCGCCATACTCGGCAGACTTTTCCAGAACCACCGTACGCTCGGCCTCAGTGGCGTACTTTTGCCAGCCCTCAGTCTCGGGGAGCTCGCTAGCTCGGTAGGTGAAAGCCTCCAGCTGGTTAAGAGCCTCTTCGCGCTGGCGACGGGCCAGGTCGGAAGCCTCAAAGGCCCTGAGGCGGTTCAGAGAAGACTTCAGGCTAGCCTTGGATAGAGAGGAAATGCCCTTTTCGGTGGTGGTGAAGCCAACAGGAACATTGACAACCTCCTTCTTCTTCTCCTTCGGCTTGTCCTTGGAATCACCAGTGGCCGTGGATTCAGAGTCGGCGGCAGACTTGGAGCTGGACGCAGCCTCCTCAACCTCCTCGACAATAGCATTGCCAGTTTCCTCACTATCGCCACCATCCAGAGGCTTTTGGTCCTTCTTTCCGAAGCCAAACAGATTCTTGACGCCGCCAATGATTCCTTCCTTGTCGGCGACCTCGGCCTCACACTCAACAAAAGCCTTGGTTACGACAACCTCACCGTCCTCGCGAGACAGAGAAGCAGCAACCTTGAAGCGGATATCGGCTTCGGAGCATGAGAACTTGTCCTTGAGTTCGGCAATGGACGCCGTCATGTTCGTCGCCTTGATAGCCAGAATCTCTCGGTCCTCTTCGTCGACGCTTTGGTAGAAGGTAGCCTCAAAGTTGTCGAGCGCAGGCAGAGTGACCTCCTTGGAGACAGCACCGAGAACAGAAGCCGGCGACCAAACACGCTGGTGACGGGGCTTACCCTCAACATTGATCCACTTGATGCCGGTAGAGTAAGGCGTGGTCTCAAACAGGCGGATTTCCTTGACACGGAAACTGGGGCTGATATCAGCACCACGGAAAACAGCGCCCATGACGGCAGACTCATCTGAGTTGACACTGGCGCGGATCTTCTCAGCAGAGCCAATGACTTTTTCAAGTTCGCGGCGAACAAACGGAGTGCGAGAAGCACCACCGTGCAGAATGACAGAGGTCAGGTCCGAGACTTCAAGGTTGGCCTTGGCGAGGGCGGTCTGGATAGTTGCACCAACACGCTCAAAGTAAGGCGCGGCCATCTCCTCAAAGTCGGCACGACTGAGCTTGTACTTGAAGTCAATATCTTCAAACAAGCCCTCAAAGTTGGCCTGGGTGTTGATGTTTGCGCTCAGAACATGGCGCAGGCGCTGGGCTTCCTTGGTGACACGGGAAACCGCACGGCCATGGGCCAGAACCTTGTCAGAGGTGGCTGCAATAGCCTGGGCCTTGGGGCTCTCGGCAAATTTGGCGGCAATGTCATCAATGATCAGGGTGTTCAGAACATCACCGCCCAGGGAGCGGTCCCAGCCATAGCCCATGACCTGGACCTCCTGGACAGTCTTGTTGTACTTGCCAATGTCCTTGACCGAACGGCTTTGGAAGCGAAGGACAGTGGCCTTGGTAGACCCAGCACCCATGTCGAACACAAGGTGGTACTCGGGAGCCAGGCCATCAGAAACAGACGGGAACTGGCGCGTGGTGGCATAGTTGAGACCAACAGCAACGCTATCGCCAATGAGATCGAGAACATCCAGACCAGCCAGCTTGGCAGCCAGGTGAACGGCCCTCTTTTCTTCGGCGGTGAAGAAAGGAGGGACGGTGATGACGGCGGCAGAGATGGGGCTGTCAGAGCCGGCCAGGGCCTGTGCATTCTTGCGAATAGACTGGAGCTCCATGGCGAGCAGCTCTTCGACCATCCAGACATTCTCGCCGGGGGCAAAGGCGTTGCTTGCGAAGGCAACAGTGCCACGCTCAGTGTTTTCCTCAGGCTGGAGGGCGGGGTAGCGCTTAAAGTACTCCTGGGCCACGGGGCTGCTCAGGCTCTGGCCAAGTAGGGTCTTGAGGTTGGGATACACATCGCCGGGGAAGCGAGCGGCCAGGGCAATGGCATCGGAGCCGTACGACCGCTCGGGATAGTCGCCGGACTTGGGGGTCCCGGGAGGCGGCTTGAAGGCGATGCACGACGATTCCTTGCGGCGAGAGTCCTTGGTGAGGACAATCTCAAGGGGGATTCCCGGCTTGACGAGAGAGGCCTTGATAAACTCGGTGCCGAGATCGATGCCAATGACGGCCGAGGCAGCGAGAGCCTGGGAGGAGCAGAAAAAGGCCAAGCCCAGGGCCTTTAACAGCGGCGATGTAGCATGCATGATGAAATGTGCGAGAGGACGGACTAGAAGAAGAAACAAGAGCAAAGAACAGATGCGGGTTGTACAAGCTCCGTGAGGCCCGCGCAAGTGGACGGTGAGTTGCGCTGCTCTTCTCGGGTAGCGGAGAATTGGACGGCCCGCCAATCAATTCAAGTCAAGTAAATGTGAGCCAGCTCAGCTAAAGAAAACAAGCACGACGATGATGACAGCCAGAAGCAAAAGCCAGCACAGGCGAGTCGGTCTTTGCGTATATAGAACGGGGACAAAGGAAAACAACGACGGCAGAATGGGCGCGATGAAGAGAATCAGCAAACGAGGGAAGAAAAAATAGAGAACAAATAAGTGAAGCCACGGGGTCTCAGCTTGATTGAGTCTGCTCAAAAGCCAAGCCAAATCGAGCGTGCTACTCTCACGTTGGCCTGAGCTATATTTTGCTGGGTTGTCCTTCTGTCAAGGTGGCCTCTAGCGCTGGATGAACAAGCTCGGACAGCCTAGCGAAGCTTGTGTGGGAGCTGTCTGCCGGCAGGCGATAACAGCGGATTGGTGGGCGGTGAGTGGTGCGATAAGGACCGTGCAGTGCACACTGTGTGCCTGCGTGATTTGCCGGGCTTGGCACGGTCTACAGACTGTATGACGCCCACATCCGCCATCAGCTGGTGCCAGCTGTGCACTGCCTACGGCCACTTGCCAGGGCAAACAAGCTTGAAGCCAAATCCAAGCTTCACGATGACCGGTTCGTGGTGTTTCCGCCGCCCACCGTCCACGCCACCCACGATGCCGCGCCGTACGTACAACATTGCCATGGTCTCCGACTTCTTCTATCCGCAGCCCGGAGGAGTCGAGTCCCACATCTACCAGCTCGCCACCAAGCTCGTCGACCGCGGCCACAAGGTTATCATCATCACCCACGCCTACGAAGACCGCAAGGGCGTGCGCTATCTGACCAACGGCATCAAAGTTTACTACTGCCCTTTTGCCGTCATCTTCCGCCAGTCGACCTTCCCCACCGTCTTTTCCTTTTTCCCGCTGTTCCGCAACATCATCATCCGCGAGCAGATTGAGATTGTCCACGGCCATGCCAGTCTGAGCAACTTGTGCCACGAGGCCATCCTTCATGCCCGCACCATGGGCCTGCGCACTGTCTTCACCGATCACTCGCTCTTTGGCTTTGCCGACGCCTCGTCCATTCTGGCCAACAAGCTGCTAAAGTTTACGCTGAGTGACGTGGACCATGTCATCTGCGTCAGCCACACCTGGTATGTTGCTTGCTTCCGGAACCAGGGCCGCCAACCAACTAACAATCCCATCTCTCTGCAGCAAGGAAAACACCGTTCTGCGCGCCTCTCTAGATCCGCTCATGGTCTCCGTCATCCCCAATGCCGTCGTCGCCGATAACTTCCACCCGCGCGAGCCTCCGCGCCACGCGCCCGGCCCGCTGGATCCCATCACCATCGTCGTGATATCGCGGCTCTTCTACAACAAAGGCACCGACCTACTCACGGCCGCTATTCCTCGTATCCTCGAGAACCATCCCAACACGCGCTTCATCATTGCCGGCGATGGGCCCAAGGCCATTGACCTGCAGCAGATGATTGAGCAGAACGTGCTGCAGGACCGCGTGCTGATGCTCGGAAAAGTGCGCCACGAGGAGGTGCGCGACGTCATGGTGCGCGGCCACATCTACCTGCATCCGTCGCTGACCGAGGCCTTTGGCACCGTCATTGTCGAGGCCGCCTCGTGCGGCCTGTATGTCGTGGCCACCCAGGTCGGCGGCATCCCCGAGGTCCTGCCGTCGCACATGACCGTCTTCGCCAAGCCCGAGGAAGACGACCTCGTCGCTGCCACCGGCCGCGCCATCGCCAACCTGCGCGCCGGCAAGGTCCACCCTGAGCTCTTCCACAACGAGGTCCGCGAAATGTACTCGTGGATCAATGTCGCCAAGCGCGCCGAGCGCGTCTACGACGGCATATCCGGCAACATCTCCGAGCTCGAGTTCTACGGCGACGCCGCCAACGTGACGCCGCGCCGCTCGCGCGTCCAGGGCTTCGCCTTGATTGATCGCCTCAAGCGCTACTATGGCTGTGGCCTGTGGGCGGGCAAGTTATTTTGCATCTGTGCCATTGTCGACTACCTACTCTTCCTGTTTCTCGAGTGGGCCTTCCCCCGCTCCGGGATCGACATTTGCGACGAGTGGCCGCGCAAGAGATATGACTCCGACTCCGAGTCGGGATACTCTGAACGTCGAGGCCGCGATGTCAGCCGTGCGCGGCATCGGTTACGGTAGGAGAGCCTGGCATGAAGCAAACAGCTTCTCCATTCACGCTTCATGTGTACTGTTGGTTACTATTCTAGATACCCCCTTTTTATGTTATTTATTCTCGTTTTTTTCTTTCTTTCTGGCTTCTTCTGTGTCTCACCTACAGAGTACACATTACTGTATAGCACGCATACATAGCACGGCGTTGGGGCGGGTTGTTTCATCTTTGTTTTGTTTTTGTTCTGTTGGGAATCTGACCAATGTGTAATGATATTTGATTACACGATATTAATACAATATGCACTGATGACATCAGTTGTGCTACTACATTCTTCACAAACGACCCCCCTGAATACTTACGCCGCCGTAGCAAAGCCATTCTGGATCAGCCATTCCTTCAGAGCGGCACCGTCACGCTTCTTGTAGGCAGAGCGAGCGCGGATGCCATCCTTGGCCGTCTCCAGAGTGCGGTTGAAGCTGGAGGTGTCCTTGTCAGCAAAGAAGGTAGTGATTTCATCAATGTACTTTTCGTCGCTGAAGCCAGACAGAGCCACGCCAATAAAACGATCAACAACAACGGGATTACCCAGCTTGGCCAGGCACTTCTCCCAGTTATTCTGGATGTACTTCCATTGGGCAGAGCGGCCATCGGGGTTGTGGGCCAAGGAAGAGCCCAGAGCGTGCATGTCGGCTGAAGGAGCAGAATCCTTGGCAGCAGCGGGAGGCGATTGGTCAAACAGGAAGGGCAACAGAGTCTTTTCAATGATGCCGGCGTCACGCGCGCTGCCCAAAGAAGATAGCGAAATGATCTTTCCGTCAATCGACTTGGTGGTGAACCACTCGTTCTTGATAATCTCAACAGCGCGGGCAGGATCGTTCTTAACAGCAGCAAGGTAGACAGCACCACGCAGGTTGGGGTGGATAGCACCAGAGTTGGGGTCCTCAACCCACTGGTTGAAGCGCTTCAGGGCCTCCTTGGTCACAGCAGGGTGGTTGTTGGCAACAGCAGAGCCAATCAGACGCTTGCGCAGCTGAGACTGGAGGTAGGGCTCGCCCTCGGTAAACTCCCAGCCGATCTTGGCGACAGCCTCGTCAATCAGATCCAGAATGAACTTTTCCAGACCAGCCTTGATGACGGGGTCGTCGGTGAAAACAAATTTGACGCGGCTAGCAGAGTCCAGAACCTGACTCCAGACCAGGGTGTTGGTTTCCTTTTTGAAGCCCTTGGCAAACGAGAGCAGGGCCGAGGTGGGAAGGCGACCGGCGTAGGCCAGGTCACTGGCGGAACCAAGAATGGTGATCTTGTCCTCGACACTCAGGCGGTCCAGCTGAGTGCTAAGCTTAGCCAGACGGGCAGGGGGGTAGGCAACACGGAAGAAACCAGTAGCGTTGGAGTTGAGCTTGTAGAAGTCAGTGTCGACACCAGAAATGGTGTCTTCTTTGGTAGTCAGGGCAAGAGAGGAAACACCCTTGGTGCCGTTAACACCTTCAATGCCCAGAGGGACCCACCAGACAGTCTCATCCTCCTCGGGCTTGACGTCGCCGGTAGAAAGGAAACGGTTCTGTGTGATCTTGAGGTCGCCACTCTTGGCTTCTTCAACTGTCAAAACGGGATGACCAATCTTGCCGATCCAGGGAGTCATCAGAGCGGTGACATCCTGGCCAGAAGCCTCACTCAGAGCATCCCACAGAGCCTGGGTCTTGGCGTTGCCATAGGCATGCTTCTTGAGGTAGTTGGAAACGCCCTTGAGGAAGGTCTCGACACCAAGGTGATTGGCCAACATGCGAATAGATGAGCAGCCCTTGAGATAGCTGATGTGATCGAAGATCTGGTTAACGTCCAGGGCATCACGCACGGGCACGTGAATGGGGTGGCTGGAGCGAATGCCGTCCAGACGGAAGGCAGACTCCATGCCCTCGTTGACAAACTGAGCCCACACCTGCCAGTCGGGATGCAGGTGGTCGATGGCGTGCCAGCCAACCCAGGTGGCAAAGCCCTCGTTTAGCCACAGCTCATCCCACCAGTCCATGGTGACAAGGTTGCCAAACCATTGGTGGGCAAGCTCGTGGGCAACAACGTAGGCGACTGAGTTGAGGAAGCGAGCATCCGAGGTCTTGGGGTCGTACAGAACCTGGGTGGTACGGTAGGTGACCAGACCCCAGTTCTCCATGGCGCCATGGGTGAACTCGTGGACAGCAATCAGATCAGCCTTGGGAAGAGGGTAGTCAATGCCAAAGATTTCCGAAAAGTAGTCAATGATCTTGGGGGCGTGCTGCAGAGCCCAGTCACCCTGCTCCTTGAGGCCACGGGTGGTGTAGACACGGACGGGGATCTGCTTGCCGTTGTACTTGCGGTCGGTGAAAGCCTCGATGTACTCAAAGTCACCAACAGCCCAGGCAAGCAGGTAGCTGCTCATGATGGGAGAGGTCTCAAAGGAAACCTTTTTCAGACCATTCTTGGTCTCGACCTCGGCCTTGACGGGCATGTTGCTCAGGGCGACCTGGTCATGGGGAATTTCAATGTCAAAGTCGTAGGTGGCCTTGAGGTTGGGCTCGTCAAAACAGGGGAAAGCACGGCGAGCATCACAGGACTCGAACTGGGTGCTGAGCATGTAGTGCCAATCATCATCGCGGGGAACGGAGGGGGCAGCAGGGGTGACGGGCTTGTATTTGGAGCGGTAGAAACCAGCCATCTCGTTGTTCATGATGCCCTGGAACTCGAGGACAACCTGGGCCTTGTCGGCGACGGGAATCTCTTGGGCAAAAGCAACAGATACACGCTGTGCGCGCTCATTGTATGTGTAGTCGGTAGAGACAAGAGTCTTGCCGGCGACAATGACCTTGGCAGATGAAAGTTT
Source organism: Thielaviopsis populi (assembly GCA_017591655.1). NCBI lineage: Eukaryota > Fungi > Ascomycota > Sordariomycetes > Microascales > Ceratocystidaceae > Thielaviopsis > Thielaviopsis populi. Next base: position 452 of record JADILG010000059.1, on the reverse strand, counting down.
GATCTCGAGGGCGTTTAGGACAAGCTCCTTGGTGGGCTCGGTGACGGCAACATCGATGCTGTAAGCAAAAACAAGAAGATATGGGCATTAGAGATGGACGGAGCTCAGCACGAATTTGGTGGTGTTTTCTGGATGTGATGACGATAAGACAAGGCGTTGAGAGCTTCTTACCTGACAGTACCGTTGTAGGACCAGTTCTTGAAATCAAGGTCATATAGCGACAGGTTGTAGTGCGACGGCTTGAAAGCCTCGGGGAGGACATCGCGGTCGGCCATTGCTTTTGAGGTTTCGGGCGAAGCAAAAAGATCAATAGCCAGATTGGAGGTGCCGATGGTAGAGCACGAGCGAGCTGCAGCCTGGGGTGTTGAGCGCAGGAGGCTAAGACGGAGAGGAGGGGGAGGGGAACAAGGCAAATGGTATTAGTAAGAAAGGTGATTATAAGCTTCGGTAGT
>JADILG010000058.1:33228-55624 GCA_017591655.1 Thielaviopsis populi | reverse complement strand
ACTCATCCCCTTTGCCTTTGCCCCTGCCCCCGCCTCCCCGTCGTTGTTCCGTTTCATTTTTTCCCCCAAGGCCAAGGCCCCCCCCCCCCCCAAAGGGCCAAAAAAGGTCTCCACTCGCTTCTGTTCCCTTCTTAATATTCCTCCCAAAGGCGTTTGGCTGTGCCTTTTTCTCTCTCTCTCTCTCTTTCTCTTCCTCTGGTGCCCGTTGCTGTGCCCTTCGTTGTCTTCAGGGCCACCTTCTCTCGTTTTGTCTGCTCGCTCTCTCTCTCGCTTGCTTTTTGTTCCTGGTTTTTTCGCCTGCCCGAGATATCCCTTCTTTTATTTCTTCTCCGACCTTTCGCCCTGCAACACGCACAACGCAACAAAAACACGCGCGCCTTAGCCCTCCCTCCCCTTCCTACATCCCTTCGAGAGAGACTTGTGACCCACGGCCTCTCGCTGCTAGGTGAAAACGCGCAGAGATCCAGATACTCAGGGTTAGTTGACTTGCTTGCTGGACACATGGGAACGGCCCTTGGAAAGAAACTCGGGCCATACCCTTCCTCCTCTCCATCCCTCCATCCACTCCCACATCCACATCCACATCCACACCACTTGCACCGCACAACTGTAGACTTGCAGTCTCTGTTTGTCCGTCAGCCCATCCGTCCGGCTGCATCCTGGCTGCAGAAATACGTACATCGGCTTCCTGCCTGCCCACTCCTGCATCTGCACCTGGATCGCTTGTCCGTGATATTCGCACCTCGCCTGTTGTGCCACCTCGGGCTCCTTTCACATCACTAGGCGTCCCCAATCCAGCCCTGAATTCCAGTCACTATAATCATCACCAAAGACAAACACCCTCCTTTCCTCGCTATCGTCCCTTGCCTTCACGCTTGTTCGCCCCTGTTGTGTTGACATTGGGTCCTTGACACCTGTGTATGTCTGTCACCTCTCTCCCTTCCATTGGTGCATACAACCTGCGCGTCCTGGTCCTCCGTCTTATTTTCTCTACCTTCTTCTTCCTCTACCGCCTTGTTGCTGTCGCCCCCCTCCCCCCTCCCCTCTTCTACACTTCATCACTACCACTTCCGAGCTGTTGTACCTCTCTAAGCTAACTTGTTTATTTTGCGTTGCGCCGTGTTCAGGACCAGAGAGCAACCATGTCTCTCCCCGGTAGACCAGCAGGCCGACAGTCGTACAACGGGCCTACTCATCCACGGAATCCACATCTCGGCGATGAGAACCCCGATGTCTACACTGATCGGTCCTCTAGTCCTTCAGGTCATGGCCATCACCGTGCGCACTCGAATTCTTCTTTAGCTGATACCATTACGTCGCCAATCATTAACTCAGAACGTATGCCTTTAGCACCCAGCGACCTCACCCACAGCGCCGTCTCCGAAACCGAAAGCCCATCCGCCATTGGTCGCAAAAGAAGTCTTGTTCGCCCTGAGCGCAACCGATTCACCCCAGACCACCCAAACTACTACTACAGACAACACGCCAAGAATGCCTCCAACGTAGATGTACAACCCTCATCAACTGGCAACGACCCCATCTTGGAAGATGAAGTTTCTGTCGATGATTCCACGACCCACACTAATGCCGTGTCCGATAATTCTACGCGCATCGACCGCGCAAAAGATGAGAAGCGAATTGCTTCTCAGCGCCTCGAAAAGCGGCGAAGCAAGCGCAACTCTTCCAAGGCGTCCAAGACCAAGAAGCCAAAGCCAACGCCAGAGGAAGATGCCCAGCCGCTGAGCTTGTGGATGGCATTCTGCTACATTGTCACATTTTGGTGCCCCAACTTCATGCTGGGCTGCTGCGGCATGACCAACAAAGACCAAAAGCGCGCGTGGCGAGAAAAGATGGGCCTAATCACCATCATTCTTTGCATAATGGCAATTGTTGGTTTCCTGACCTTTGGTTTCAACGCGGTTGTGTGCGGCTCGCCCCCCGAGCGTCTTCGGATCAACGAGGTTGGCGCAGGCTACATGATCTTCCACGGAAAAGCCTATAGCCTGGTCAACTCTGCGCATCCCGTCGCTGCCGGAATCCCCGCCTCTGCCGATGGCGACGGTGCCAATGTTCTCTTTGACCTTCCCGAGCCACAGGGCGGAAAGGACGGCAGTTTTCTCTTCCAAAACGTCAATGGCCGCTGCAAGAATATCATAACCCTTGCCGAAGACTCTGATATCCCCACCAACGACGACAACGATCTTGCTTGGTACTTCCCCTGCAGAACCTTCAACCAGGATGGGTCTTCCAGCCCCAATGTCACAGAAGAATTCTACCTCGGCTATGCCTGCCACACCACTGCCAATGCCCGCCATGCCTTCTACAAGGACCTCGATTCAGATGCCGATGTTTACTTCACTTGGGACGACCTCCGCAACAGCTCCCGTAACCTTGTTGTTTATTCAGGCCAGGTCCTGGACCTCAACCTGCTGAACTGGCTCGATGACGACAAAGTCTCTTACCCTGACACCTTCAGGGAGCTACGAAACACCAGCACGGCCCTCAACCAGGCTCTCCGCGGCCGTGATATCACGCGCATGTTCCAATCCAGCGATGACAAGCACATGGCACAATGCTTGCAAGAAATCATCACGGTTGGCAGCATTGATACCAAGACTGTTGGTTGTATTGCAGCCAAGATCGTGCTGTACAGTATGCTTGTTTTGATTCTGGCCGTTGTCGTTTCGCGATTCTGCCTCGCCATCATTTTCCAGTGGTTCATTTCTCCCCACTACGCCGCCGACAAGACTTCGCAGGCTTCTGATCCTCGGAAGCGCCAGAAGCAGATTGAGGATTGGTCGAATGACATTTACAGCGCTGCTCCTCGTATCCCTGGCGGTGTTAACAGCAGCGTCAGTGGCTCTGACCGCGCAAACAAGCGTACCTCCTTCCTGCCCACCACGTCTCGTTTCTCGGCTGTCTACGGCATTGACCGCACGGTAGGCTCACAGAAGCGGATACCTACGACCATGGCTTCCCAGGGCGGTAGTTCTTTGCCGCAAACCAGCTCGATCTACCGTAGTGGAAATGACAGCCGCACTAGTTTCTTGCAATCCGATGCTTATGGAAATGGCTCAACGGCCATGACGGGTCCTGGTCCGGCAGGTTTTATTCACGATACCGTTGTTCCTCAGCCTCCCGCCGATTACATGCCGTTTGGCTTCCCTCTGGCGCATACCATGTGCCTGGTGACTGCCTACTCGGAAGGTTACGACGGTCTCCGTACAACCATGGACTCGATTGCCACCACGGATTATCCCAATAGTCACAAAGTTATGGTCGTCATCTGCGACGGTGATATTCGTGGCAAGGGCGAACAGTACTCTACTCCCGAAATTGTTCTAAGCATGATGACTGATCTCATTGTTCCTGTTGACGAAGTGCAGGCATACTCGTACGTGGCTGTTGCCAGTGGCTCCAAGCGTCACAACATGGCCAAGGTTTACTGTGGCTTCTACGACTACGGCAACGACTCTTCGATTCCTCCGGAGAAGCAGCAGCGTGTCCCTGTTGTCACCATTGTCAAGTGTGGCACCCCCGCCGAACAGTCCAAGCCCAAGGCCGGTAACCGTGGAAAGCGTGACTCCCAGATCATCCTCATGTCATTCCTGCAAAAGGTCATGTTCGACGAGCGCATGACGGAACTTGAGTACGAAATGTTCAACGGTCTTTGGAGAGTAACTGGCATTTCGCCCGACTTCTATGAAATCATGCTCATGGTCGACGCCGACACCAAGGTCTTCCCCGACTCTCTCACACACATGGTTTCCGCCATGGTCAAGGACCCCGATATCATGGGACTTTGCGGAGAGACCAAGATCGCCAACAAGCGTGCCAGCTGGGTTTCTGCTATCCAGGTCTTTGAGTACTTTGTTTCCCACCATCTGGCCAAATCTTTCGAGTCGGTGTTTGGTGGTGTGACGTGCTTGCCCGGATGTTTCTGCATGTATCGTATCAAGGCGCCCAAGGGCACCCAGAACTACTGGGTGCCCATCCTGGCCAACCCGGATATTGTTGAACACTATTCTGACAACGTCATTGACACTCTGCACCGCAAGAACCTGTTGCTCCTGGGTGAAGATCGGTACCTTACGACTCTGATGCTGCGGACGTTCCCCAAGCGTAAGCAGGTGTTTGTGCCCCAAGCAGTTTGCAAGACCACAGTCCCGGATGAATTCATGGTTTTGCTGTCACAGAGAAGAAGATGGATCAACTCGACGGTGCACAATCTAATGGAGCTTATTCTGGTCCGTGATTTGTGTGGAACGTTCTGCTTCAGCATGCAGTTTGTGGTTTTCATTGAGCTTATGGGAACACTAGTTCTGCCTGCTGCCATTGCCTTTACTTTCTACGTTGGTAAGTACTACTATTCTCTTTGGAGTGTATCCGTCGTGTTCGTGCCTTTTGCTCGCATTAGCGCTGTAACTAACTTTTATTTTCCTCTTGCAGTTATTGTCTCCATTGTTAAGAGACCTGTGCAGGTCATTCCCCTGGTTCTTCTCGGTCTGATTCTGGGTCTTCCGGGTATTCTCATCATCATCACGGCCCATTCATTGACGTACGTGGGCTGGATGATCATCTACCTGATCTCGTTGCCTATTTGGAACTTTGTTCTGCCGACCTACGCCTTCTGGAAGTTTGACGACTTCTCGTGGGGTGATACGCGACAGACGTCGGATGGTCTCAAGGAGGACCACAAGCACGATGGCGAGTTTGATTCGTCGCAAATCACGATGAAGCGATGGGCGGAGTTTGAGAGAGAGCGGCGCATGCGCATGCAGTACTGGGCGTCTCGGGAGAATGTGAGCTCGGGGCAGCAGCAAGGGCAGCTGTCGCCAATGGGCTGGGGGCATAATCAGGGATACCAGGGCGACTACTACAACGAGTAGAAAGCGCTGCCGTGGTCGACTATGCCGGTGCAGCGGTCGACGCCATCCTCGGCGATGTCGTCGCCGTCACTCTTGCCGCGCAAAACTTGATGTGTGTAATTCTTGGTTATCTTTTTTTGTTACTTTTGTCATGTTGCAGGCTGCCTTTTTTTTTTTTTGAGATGGAGTGTGCGTTGGATTCTTTGTTTTATACATATTTGCAGTCTTTCCTTTGAGGTATCGTTATACATTCATGAACATTTTGCTTTACTCAATCTAACGCTGCCATTTTTGTGTAACCCAAGTTTGTGTTAACGTGATTTTATGTGAGTTTCCACAAGTACACGTTGCCGACGTTCAACATCATTAAGAGAGGCTTGCATTAAAAACTATTCGCTCATGGCTCAGCTACGGCCAACGCCGAGAATATGTATAAGATAAGTAAAGAACATAAAAGGTAAGGAGAGGAAGTCAACGTGTTGGGGGGGAGGGGGAGTGTTGATACTAAGTGCGCGCGACCCTCCTTGACGTACTGTTGATTCACCATACAAGCATGTCACACAGCCAGACAAAATAAACATGTGGAGGATGTATTGACAAATGAAAATGCACAGGGAGAAAAAAAAGAAAACGATATCAAGCGAGCAAAAGACAACGACACAGCAGCATGAAGGACAGACATAAACGGAAACAAAACAGGCACAGGGCCGCCCTATTAAGACAAAGAGAACAGTCGGCAGAGGTGCAAAGCAAAGCAGTGGTATATCAGACCGGTCAAGATCAAAAGAGAGGGGGGCGTTGAAATTGGCAGCCATAAAACAATGAAACACGTCAAGGCATGGCCAGTCACTATGCATGCTACCAACAAGCGAGACGACTGCTGCCCTGTGCGTTTTGGACGGGTGCTGCCGGCCCATGGGCTGACAGGGAAGTCGTCAGGAGCTCAAAGCAGGACGGGGAGAAAACAAAACATGTTCTGGCTTGATATGTATATATATTTCTTTCTTAGGCGGCGGTGGGGGCGAGCGCATTTTACGAAAGGAAGACGCTCTTGATGTCGAACCAGGGCTCGCAGTTGCACGAGCCGGGGTTCTTCCAGTGGGCCTCACCGTAGGTGAAGAAGACGACCTCCTCACCGCAAGTGTCACGCACGGAAGCCATGGCCTGGTTCTGCTCGGCAACACCGGGGCAGGCGGCGCCGTTGCAGGAGCCCTTGGTGGGCCAGCCGCACTCGAGCGAGATGGCGGGCTTGCCGCAGATGCCCTTGACGATGTCGATCTGGCCCTTGACGAACGAGCCGGCCTTGGAGGGCGTGGTCTCGGCGTTGAAGTAGGGGTGGGTCTGGGCACCGGCAACGTCGATGACGTCGCACAGGACGCCGCCGTCGGCCTCCCACACGTTGACAGTCTCGGCGGTCGAGTAGGGGCCGTTGAAGCCGGCGCCGCTGCAGGTCTGCTTGACGGTGCTGATGAGAGTGGACAGCTGGGTGGCAGAGCACAGGCCGCTGAAGACGGCCTCGTTACCAATGACGAGCATGTCGACAATGTCGAACTTGCCCCACTCGATGATGCCCTCGACCTGCTCCTGGACCTCGCCGGCGTAAGCGCAGCCAGTCTGCTTGACGAAGATACCAATGATCATGCGGATGCCGTACTTCTCGCAGGCAGCACCGACATTGGGCAGAGTGTCACAGTCGGTGGAGTAGACACGGATGGTGGTGAAGCCCATGCCCTTGATGTTCTCGATGTCGGCAAAGACGGCCTCCTTGGACTTGCAGGCACCGGTGTCATCGGTGTAGGGGGTGTAGGTGATGGCCCAGTGGTCGGTTCTCTGGCCGGGGAACAGAGCGCCGGGGACGGTGGATCCCGAAGCGGGCGACGAGGGCTTAGGGGTCGCGGTCTTGGAAGGGACAACCGACGCAACGGCAGTGGTAGTGACCTTGACGGGGACCTCAGCAGCAGGGGTGCTGGCGCTGGGCACCGGGGCGGGAACGCTGGGGGGCTTGGAGCTGGGGACGCTGGCCTCAGTCACCTTGGAGCTCTCGGGGGCGGGAGCAGGGGGCGAAGACACAGCGCTGCTCGTGGCAGCGGGGACCTCGGGGGCAGCGGGGGGCACGCTGACGCTGGTGGTCACGGGAACCTCGGGAGCAGGCGGGGTGGTGGGAGGTACGTAGACGGAGGTCGACGTGGTGGTGTTCAAGGCGGGGGCAGAGTAGGTGGGCTCAGCGACAGAGGTCGAAGAGGTGGTCTCCGAGAGGGCGTACTCGGGGAGGTAGACTAGCGGAAGTCAGCATTTAATGTTCACATGACGGCTTCCATGAGCCTCTTTTGTGGTGTCGATCCAACTTACTCGTAGGCTCTCCGTAGATGGTGCCGTACACAGTCTTGCACACGCACTCCTCGTCAACAGCGGTAGCGTACAGACCGGCCGAAGCACCGCGTCTCTCGGCGCGGAGGGCATCGTGGGCACGGCGGTGGGCGTGGCTAGCGCTGGCAATGCCAGCAAAGGCAGTGGCAATAACAGTAGCTCTCATTTTGAAGAGGCAGTGTTGAGGGTTAGACGGGAGGCGGGGAGGGTGAGAATATGTTTTGTCCTGGTCTTTGATGTCGTAAAAAATGTACGTGGGAAGAAACTCCGGTTCTCTTCAAGTGTCAAGAGAAAAGAAAAGCTGATCACAAGGACGCAGAAAAAGAAGGAATTAAGTCTTTGGAATATAGATCACGCAAGAACAAGAAACGAATGCCCGCTGAAAGAGTGAAGCGGTGATTAGAGGGTGAGGCGCCAAAAGAAGACGAGGAGCAAGAAGAGAAGAGGAGAGGGAAACAAAAGGAGGAACAGGAAGAAGCGTCGGCGGCGGCTTTAACCTATGATGTTCTCTGTTTTAGAGGGTGAGGAGAAGGGAAGGGGGGGAAAAAAGGAGAAGAAGAGGGAACTGGCAGCAGGAAGAACGGGGATATGAGCAGAATTAAACATGAGAAGAACTTCCAGGATCTTTCTGGTCATTTGTTTGGTACACCAGATAGGAACCAGAGAAAAGAAAAAATAGAAAAAACGCACAGGCTCTCAATTCAACATGCACAGGCACAGGTACGGGTTACATGCAAGCCAAAAAAGAACAAGGACGAGTATAGATTATCCCCCAAAAAGAAAAAAAAAGAAAGGCTACAAAAAGGTAAGGGACCGAGAAGACGAGGGTGTGCATTTCAACAGCTTATTTTGTAGTTTGCACCCCCCCTCCTTTGGCCGTCCTCCCCCCCCCCTTCTATCTTGGCCTGTCTCCCCTCTCCTCTCCTCCTCCTCTTCTCTCTCTCTCTTGCTTGCTTGCTCCTAGCCTTTCTTTATTTGCCCTCTGTCTCTTGTTGCCGTCCTTGTTCTCCCTTCTCTTTCTCCTTGGGGTTATCTTTTTTTTTATTGTCTAGATGCTCTTGGACACCCAAATCTTTACCTAGTTGGCCTTAGTCGCATTCGCGCTGGTGATGCCCAGACTACAACCATTTCATTTCCAGTCGGCAGGAGGCTCATTCACCATGGCCATTTCCATTGGGTGAAATTACAAGTCCGCTCTCTCTGCCAACCACGCACGGTGAGTAAGATGAGCGTTGCTAGGGATCTCGCTGCCTACTACCACCTGTACTGCGGGGGGCGGGGGGGGGCTGCCCACAGGAGGGCTTTCTTGGCCTTCAGACCTGCAGACCTGCAGCAGGCGAACAAGACTAGCTTCTAGCCCTTTGCCCCTCCCCCCTCTCCCCCTGAGCACGATTGGCCTTGGCCAAATTGTCAACAGGCCCCACCACCTCACACGGCTTGACAGACAAGAGAGAATTCGCTAGCAACATGAAGATCGTCAACATGACAAGACCAAGAACGTGATGGACGGCGGCCAGCATGCGAGAAGGCGAGGTCCATGTGTGGACAGAAAATCGAGATAGTCTCTTCTCTTCCTCACAGCAAAATCCAAACAAGGAAACACCCCGCCCTGCTTCTTTCTACACCGCAAAGTTCACGATTGCATGGCTTTGTATGCAGTACTACGGAGCAAGTGAAATGCCAGCATAGCACGTATTAGTGCTGTTGGTGGTGCACTAATAACACGACGTTGCAGAGGAAGTAATCTTGGGAATCGAGTCGAATCACCCGCAGGCAACTACCCTTTTTTCTTCTTCGTGTTGCGAGCAACTGCAAATTTCAGAATGGGCAAGAGGCAAGAGCGCCGCCATTTCATGCCATGTGCCTGTCCGAATCAAAACGCTGTCTGCTCGGAAGTAACCCTATCTGCCCCTTCCATTTCGCCTCCGCGCTGTTTCTCGCGCTCTCCTCGGTGTTGAACTGGCAGTTGCATCCAGAGAACCAAGTTAAAGCTTCCTTCTCCTGGTGCTCTTGCCTTCTTGTTCTCCTGCCCAGGTGCTCTTGCCCTCTTGTTCTCTTGTCCTCCGTCCTGACTCGCTGGCTCGCTGGCTTGCTGGCAAGGCAGCTCCACCCGTGATGTCACCTTCCACTCAGGTCCCTGGCCCCTTCTCTTGCTGTTCCTTCTCTTTCTGGCTTCTTTTTCTTCTTGCTTGTTCCATTCTCTGTTATTTTTCCCGGCCCACTTATTTTTCTTTTATATACCCACGCCTTTGTATATCTAATCCCACCCCTACTTGCTTCCTCTGTACCTGAACTAAGGCCGCTTATGAACGCGCTCTTTGTGAGACAGATCTATGTTGCTTATTTCCTGCTGTGTCTTTCATCACTTCATTTTATCGTCAATTAAAATCGCTTCTGTTTCAATTTCAATCACCCTTTCTTTGCCTGTGAGCTCGCTTCTCTTGATATCACAACACACTTCATCGTGTTGTCAAAAGAGCGCACCCCCTTAAACTAGGCTCTGGCCCTGGCCCTGGCCCTGGCCTTTGATATGCACATGCACCATCACTGCGCTGCGCTATGCTGTGCTGTGCTGTGCTGTGCTGCGTCTTTGGCTGGAGAAGAAGCCCATTGTTGCTTGGCAGGAAAGCTGCAGTGGTCAGGGACAATGCATGTACAGGAAGAAGGGAGAGCGAGGAAGATGAAGGGGCCATAAAATGGTTGCTGAAAAGCGGTGAATTGTCTAAGCTGTATGTTTGGCTATTGCAGCTGCGAGACTGTTCTGTGTTCAAGCCAGACTTGCTTCAGCTGCGCGCGTCGACCCACGCAGTGGCTCCCCCAGAAACACCGTCAACTCAAACTCAAAATCACCTGCCAAACCAACCCGCCCAAGCAGGCTGGAAAGACCGCCTTGGTACTCATGCTTCACCACCAGTCTCCAAGGATCCCTAACCGAGGCGCTGGCTGTCTGTAGGCAGCGGGGGTATATCACGCTTGCATTTATGCATGTATAACACGTACCCATACCAGAAACACACAAGCAGACACGGACTGCTTGTTGGACAGATAGACAGACGCTGCCAAGATAGGGTAGCAAATTCCCAGCCTCTTCTTCTCTCCCCTTTTTTTTCTTCTTTTCTTTTTTTCTTTTCTTTCCCTTGGGTTGAGCTGAGCGGGTTGAGCTGAGCAGGTCGAGGAAGCTCGAGAGACAGGAGAAAGCCTTGAGCATGCAGAAAAGACTTCAGCTCTGCTCTCGAAAGTCTCTGCCTTGATGTTGTGGACCACTTGCTTGCTGCTGTTCCCTTCTCGCTCCGCCGGCCTAGCCCAGCCCAGCCATGCCATGCCATGTCCAGATCTTGTTTGCCAGCGAATAAACATAAACGCCGCAGTCCGGAGGTGGACATGGCGAGACAAGAAAAGAAAACAAAAAAGGAAAAATAAAATAAACACGTTTGTTCCGCGGGAGATTCATGGGTCTTGATGTCCCTCGCTCTATGCCCATCCCACAGGTCGGCCAGCTGGCTCAACTCGCGGCATTGGGTTATTTTATTTCTCCGCACCGCCATATAGCCACAAGTGTGTGGCTGGCTGGCGGGGTCTAGAAGAGTGTTGGATGGGGGGGGGAGAAAGGGGCCTAGACCGTCTCTCTGTTGTGTTCCGTCTTGTCCTTGTCCTGTCTCTCCCGTAGAAAAGGCCATGGCCAGAGTCCAGCCCTTGGTGTGGGATGGTCTGGCTCTCTTGCAAAGGCCCAAAAATCCCGGAGATCTACACAAAAGCAGACGATATATGGCCTAGGTCTGCATGCAAGCCACCAAGTCAAAGCTGGCTCGTTTGGAACTGGCGGTGTTGTCTGTTGGTTATAGTATTTGGGGTGTGAGGGGGGGGGGGCACGTTTGTACTGCCGAGGAGATGTTACTGAAGATTTGCTGAAAAATCACTGAATAATAACAGAAAACTAGAGAAATAAAAAGAACTACCCAGATTATACTCCCCACAACACACAAGCTCGCTTCGCCATGAAAACGTGAAAGCTTTTGTCTGTCTCTCCCTCTTTGTCTCTTCTTTCTCACCTATCCCTCCCTTTCTCTCTTTCTCTCTCTTCCTCTCTCTCTCCCTCCCACTCCCTTTGCTGCTAATTCCACGCCCTCATGTCCCGTCCCCCATCTGCTCTCTGTCTGGACGTCTTCTTTAGGCGGCCTCTACTGCAAGTTGTGGTTGGCTTCACAGCTAAACACCTTGTTCCTGCAGACAAATCAGGGCTAAGCCTCAACAAGAAGCTTAGCCAGGAACAAAGCAAGCAACAAGCGTATAAGACGAATGTGATTGAGATGACGGTTCGGAAACTCGAAATTAACCCCAGCTGAATCTGGACCCTAAGGAGCCCTAGCCAGGAGTGCTCTCTCTATCATTTGCTAGATGCTAATTTAATCTTGGTGATATTGATATTGCCAATATTTACGCCGACTTTAGGGCGAAGCCAGCTAATAATAACCATCTTTGTTTTTGGTCTTCCCTTGGGGACTACAGCAGGTATATTTGGCTCTTGTGCCTTCCATGATGACCAACTTTTGCCTATAAAAAAAGAATAGAGCGAGCCTGTGCCGCCGTAGGGTTGGTGACTTGTCCTCACAAGGTATAAGGCAAGGCAAGGGAAATATAGTATGGCATACCTCTAGACAATACTGCCCCAACGTTACCACAGGGACTGAAAAAAAGGACTATCGGCAGTGATTAGATTCAGCATGGATGCACATGAGATTTGTGTTCACTAGGGCATCTATGAGCAAGCAGCCTGGCGGTATTTGTTTGCCTGTTTGTGTCTCGATGTCTTGAAGGGTGGATGTGTCTTTTGTCTTTTGTTTTTTTTTTGTTTTTTCTTCTTTCTTCTCTTTCTGCTCTCACAGCAACAACTGACCAACAAAAGCTGAAAGAAGAAAAAAAAAGAGGGCTGCAGAATCAACCTAATCTCTTCAATCTCTCTATTCATCGCGCCAGTGTTTCATGTGGCTTGGCTGGTGCTCCCTCTGTCTCTTCGCCTTACCATTTTGGGTACATTTTCTTCCAATCGCCTGGCCTGGCCTAACCAAGAAACTTCACCAACTTGTTGACGATAAGAAGGGGAAAAGAAAAGAAATAAAAATAAACGCCTATTGACAGCCCCGGAATGGACTTTGGGAAGTCCCTCAAGAAACAAGAACGAGCTAGTTGACCTTTTCTCGGGCGTGCAAATTAGCCAAGAGCCCAGGATATAATGGAGGAGATTGATTGCATATACGTGACCAAAGAAGCCAAGGCGCCAAATCCTAATAGCCAGATTGCGAAGAAGAAGAAAAAAAACAAAAAAAAGAAAGAAAAACAAACTGGGGAAAAGAGACCACCAAGTTTGCTGTGTGTGTACGTGTGTACGTGTGTAAGTGCAAGTGCGTGTGTGTGACAATGCGGCGCAGAAAGGGGAAAGATCGGTTTGTCGAATATTCGCCGCCTACCTAAAACTGGAAATATCGCATAAGCCAATACCGCGCAACCATTAGAATCTCCATTCTAAAAAAAGAACCACCGCCTGCCTCTTGATGCCCCAGGAGCGCGCTTGCCAGCGACAGGCTCTGTCGAATAGAGAGAGAGAGATAAAGAGAGAGAGAGAGAGAGAGAGAGAGAGAGAGAGAGAGAGAGTGGGTGTTCGGCTTGCGGGTGGGTGTCCGCTCCGGTTACGGCAAGCTCAGCTGGCATGGTAGGAATGTAGAGCTTAGGGCGGGTAGGGCGGGCACCACCACTTCTATAACCGTAGACCTAGCTACCTACATGACATCCTTTCAACATTGCTTGTTAATATTCATCAGCTCGTACCGCGTATATTGAAACCACACCCAAACCACCGTACATGTATGTACACGTGCACCAACAGCTGTTGGTTGTCGTGTCCTACACATCACACTAGTGGCCCGCACGCTCATAGGCCCGACAGCACACCCTGGATCTCTACACTTCCGGAGTCGTCTCTGCGCTGGACAAACGCCTTGAAGTCTGTCTTTGTCAGCCGCTTGCCCAGTCCCGGCGGGCCAGCCGCCAGCGTGCGAGCCTTTTCCCTCAGCGCCTCAGGGCCCACAATGAACAGCGAGCCGACCTCGGACAGCATCTCGACAACCACCTCCACGTCACGCGTCAGCGCCCATGTCTTGATTGTGCCCATGTACTTTGCAATATCCTGTGTAATCATCAGGCCGCCCGTAGCGTTGACCTGGAACTTCTTGAAATGCTCAAACAGGAGACGACACACTGCCATGGCGGCCTCGCATGAAAAGTGCTCGAGGTTTGCTCCGTCGATTGCCCGCTCAGCACTGGCCGACACACGCGCGAGAAAGGTGCAGATGGTCTGGCAAGCCTGGGTCTGCAACGAATCAAGGTCGTCGCCGTCACGCGGGCGAAAATCGAGTTTCTTTTGCGTGTTGAGCGCCTTGGAAACGTAGTTGGCAACGACATCAACCGTCGTCTTGAACACGCCGTTGGTCTTCTTCTCCAGAGCGTCAAGACTCGTGCGCTTTTGGGCTTCCATGTTCCGCCGCATCGTAGCGTTGCCCTCGGCCAGACGGATCAGAACCGTTGATATAAAGCGGTCCATCATGGTGGTAATGGTAATGGCCGGCCGCAGATTGGCCAGGTATGTCATGTCTGGCTCGGTTTTGCTGTGCTCCAATGACGCGGCGTGATCGGCTGCGGCATCGAGGGCTGTCTCAATGTACACCCGCCCCATGCTGGTGAGCAGCAGATTCATCAGGATATTGGCATCCTTGGGGGTATCACTGACCGACCCCAGCTCCAGAGCGCGGCGCACACTTTCCGCCAGCCACGTTAGCATCCGCTTGGCGTACTCGACGCTCAACACGCCGTCTTCCTCCAGAAGCTCAACGTCATTCTTGTTGATTTCGGTGATACCGGCAACGCGAAGCATCATAGCCTTCTGCGTGGCCGTCAGATCCGAAGATTCTAGACGTTCCAGGTATGCGTCTTTGGCAGATGCAATGATCTGCGTGCCTTGCTGGGCCAATGTAGCCATGAAGCCAGTCGGCCGTTTCTGCCGGCGCGAATGGTAGGTGGTATACTTGAAGAGAAGTGAGTTGTACAGTTCCTCGAGACTCTTGCGTTCGCGCTCAATGTAGCCGTTGCCCATGAGGTATGGTACAAACAGCTCCTCGATCTGTTGGTCCAGTGTTGCTGCAACCTGGGCAGAGCACGGCTCAGGGTGCTCGGTGAGACCATGTTGCTTGAGATCGTCGATCAAGGTGTTGAGATATGTCCGCGAAGAGTGCAGCACACGTAGAAAAGCAAGAGACGAGATACTCGTAGCCTTGTCCAATACAAGCTCCAGACGCAGTTGAATAGACTGCTGGAAAACTCTCTGTATGAACTTGATAAGCACCGTCTCAAAGTAGGGGAAGGCGCGCTTGATAATGAATGATTCCTCCTGCATTACTATGCGAACTTCGTCAAGTAGCGATTGCAAGCTGGGCTCCACGCTCGGCGGCTCGGCATCAGGATCCGCCACTTTATCCCACGCGTCACTGTCGGTTGTCACCTCGTCGCCCATGAGCTGGTCGCGGTCAATGAAAAACTGGTGCTGGTTGACGAAGATAGCAATCACCGAAGCACCGTCATTAAAGTCCTTGAGCACCTTGGCACACTCGCGCATATCGTCAAAGTTCTGTCGACGGTAGCTGTTGTTGAACTGCGTTAGAAGCTCCTGCTCCAGGCCCTCGGAGAACTTTTCCAATACTTCACGCGTGTTGTGCCGAACATTGGATGCGCCGGAGCCGCCAGGCATAGAGCCATTAAGGAGAGCGGTCGACCGGGACCCAGAGGAGCTCCACGAGGCGGGATCTAGCCGTTGGCTGATGCGCATCAACTGCTTGGCTATGACGGCACAGCGAATCTTGTTATCGGAGCCGCCATGACGCTGCATTCCCTGCAGGGAAATCAAGGACCCGGTTTCGCTGACCTCCTGCCAGCACTGGATGAGAAAGATGGCGTCCTTTGCGCGTCGTCGCTTGCGGTCCAGTTCCTCTAACCTCTCGCCGATTTGCACGGCAACGATGCCGCCCATGTCAGAGGCATTATGGCCGGAGCCGTTGGCACCCCCACTGCTCCCATTTGCGTTGATATCTAGAGCTTCGAATGTCTCGATGGACTGGTCGAGTTTGTGGCCAAGAGTATCAAGAGTCTGGTCGTGTTGAATTTCGGCGCGGCGGACTTGGGATAGCAGCTCTGATTCGCGGTCTTGAAGGTTGCCGGTGAGTTCATCTAGTTGGGAGACAGCATCTACAAGCGGGAAAGGTTAGAAGCTGATTGGCAACTGGAGCGAGGGGGGAGGGGGGGGGGGCACTTGGAGTCTCTGGATAGCACGCAGGCACGCACACACGCACACATGCAGACACGAATACATGCATGTATACATGCCTGTACACATGGTGCAAGGCACTCACTTTCGAATGTGCGAATCAAAGGCTTTGGGTCAAAGGAAGATTGGCGGGCCGGCTGGGCGCCACCAGACCCGCGATTTGCCGGTACCGCGCTGTCGGCGAGATCGTCTATAAAATCGCGAACAATAAAGTCCTTGCTGGCGAAGTCTTCAAGGGCGAAGCTGGGCCCCTTGGGGAACAAGCTTTTGGTACCGGGAGCACCAGCCCGGTCTACAGCCATGAGGAAGCAGCGGTCGTGTGACGAGACGACGAGTAAAGCCGAGGGCCGAAGCGAGGGCCGAAGCAAGGGCTCGTAGCTGAGGATGGAGAGATATCGGGGCGCACTGCCTGGCAGCCGGCTAATGTATGCGGGGCGGGGGAGGGAGGAGGGAGGGAGGGGCCTGGTGTGGGGTGTTGTCGGAGCTTGGAGTGGCTTGGCCGACGGGTCACATGCGGATATTCGGAGGAGCTTGTTTGTGGCAGCCGGCAAAGATGACGCAAGCGGGAACTGGAAGTGGCGATAGATAAGGCGGGAGCAAGTAGCGAGGATTTGATCAAATCGGGGCTCTCTTATTGCAATGGCGCTCGCTGTATTGTGTTCTGTGAATTTGGACGGTGGTTGATTGAAGCTGTTGCGACTTGGCTGGGGCTTTCGTTGTGACAGGCCTTGGCTGCCAGCTGTCAAAAGGCAGCCCCATCGGAAGCGACAGCTGGCAGAAGCTTGACTGCTCGCTCCTGCTGTCCCTGCTGCTCCTGTAATCAGGAACTGGACTTTTCATCATCAACAGCAACTCGCCTCTCAACAGATGGCCGCTTCTTCTCTTACCAACAACCATCCACCCCGACAAGCATTGCATTTTGGTGTCAGTTAGCCTTCCCCGTGACCAAACCCCGCCGTACAGTACAGTTGCAGCTCTTCTGGTCAGACAGAGGCAATACTACAGCTCCAAAGCTTTGTCTGCTAGCACTGCCATCTTGGCTTACGCAACAGCATACAGCTGGCAGCCGTTTCTTCTGTTTCTGCCTTTTGGGTCTTTTTTGGCGTCTGCCTATCCGATTGCGCCCCTCACTTCTCTCCCCAAGGCACATTGGTCTGTTTCGCAGTCTGCCTTGCTTCTTTCTTGGGTTTTCTTATTGTCGCAATCAACAACTTGGCCTCTACAACACTCACCCTCTACACACCGGAATCTCTCGGCTGTGTTCATCGATATCGAACATCCCACCAACACGGCCCATCAAGCACCCGCCCAGCTTGACTTTCGCCATGCCCGCCAGTCTCAAAGAACGGCGTAAATATCGCCAAGATGAGAACAAAAGCCACACTCTCTTGAACGAAAAACAGCGTTTAGCGCTAGTAATGGTTCGTCTCTTCGTCCTGCAATTTACCACCTATTGAAGACATCTTCATCAATCAATCAACCCATCGGCGCCCTCGTCTTCCAGCCTTCTTCGCCCAAGCTCTTCACTAACCTGGCCTTGATTTTTCTCCTGCCGTAGCGTCATCTCCCCGACCCCAATGCCGACGATGGAAACCCGTGGTCCAAAACCCGCTCCAAGACATCACGTTTTGGCCTGCGCCGCTTCTTGCGCCAGCAGCTGTACTTTTTGGTCTTCACCTTGATGCACTCCTTCTTCTCGCTATATCTGCGTCTACGCCAAGCTTGGCACATTGTAGCCTACCGCACCTCGTCCATCTTGTTTTACCATCACCGTACACCGGCCCTGATTGAGCGCGATGTAAAGCCTCTGGCCAAGAAACCCAAGCATCTCAGCGCCATTCTCAAGATGGAGCACGTCGGACGTGCTACCGACCTGGAGCGCCTGATCAACGATGCGTCGGATCTGGCAGTGTGGACGGCCTGTGCCGGAATCCCGCTGCTTTCCATATACGAGCGGACTGGTACGTTGACAGGAGCAGGCTTGACAATGTCGGTTGAAACATGCTAACCGTTGACTCATTTGCAGGCGTTCTCAAGAGTTACATGCCCCAGCTGCACCGCGCCATTCTCCAAAAGTTTAACACGTACTACGGCGTCGACTACCCCGCCCTGACCGTCAACGCCCCGCACTCGGAGCCCATCTCTTCGGCCGGCACTGGCTTATACACGCAGCGCCTTGGCAATGCTCTGTCTTTGCTTCTCGTGTCGGAAGAGGACGGCCGTGACTCGATCGTTGACTTGACCAAGACCCTGGCTGACATGTGCCAAAAGGGCAAGATTTCGCCTGCCGATATCAACATTGAGCTTCTAGACGCCGAGCTGTCCGAAGGCATCATGAGCGAGCCCGACCTGCTGCTTATTTTCTCGCCGTACATTGAGCTGGCTGGCTACCCGCCGTGGCAGATCCGCCTGTCAGAAATGTTTTGCCTGCAGGACAGCTCTGGCGTGGGATACCAAGTGTTCCTGCGCGGTCTGCGCAGCTTTGCCGGTGCAGAACAGCGCAAGGGCAGATAAACGAGCACTGTTTCCACGGGCGCGTCTGCCGTGCAGTGGTGAGAGATTCAGGCGTGGCCGCCCACGCCAATGAGTCTGCATGCATTGTATTGTTTTTTGGAGGTTCTTGGTATACGTTAATGGCGTCTTCTTTTGTCTTTTTATCCGTTGTGAATTTCAGTAGAGTCTTTATTTCTTCGCATTGTTTTATCCAGATACTCCCAAATTGAGCTTCGGCCATTATCCTCTTCCAGTACGGCAAGGCGGCTCTGACGCTGTATTTGCATCTGCGCCCGTGAAGGTGAACAATTGATTGACAAGGCTGACAAAAGCCAGTAGCGAAAAGCCAGTAGCGAAAAGCCCCTCTTCTGACCTCTCAGCCTTGTCCTCCACACCACCCACACAGCAAAGTCTTGGGATGTCAATTAAAATCCCTGCAGCCACGGACGCACACTTTGGCTCTGTGAACACCAGACGACAAAACTTTGTCTGGAAACATTATGACGGTGAGTTGATTGATCTTTGAACTTTTTTTTTCTTTCTTCCCCCCCTTTTTTTTCATATCCTTTTTCCCAATGTCCCATGAAAAGACTGCATCCCCACGATCAACCACCCACCTCACATCCACCAAAGAGAAAACTGACTGAAGCAACCCACGGCATCAAGGACCAGGAAGCCGCCATGCTGCCCCTCAGGGCCCCCTTGGCAAGGGCCATGACCACGCTGGACAAGAGCCTGTTCTCCAAGACTTTCAACATCTCGGCCGCCACCATCAAGGACACCAAGACCATCTCCAAGTACCGCAAGCTGATGGAGAAGAACCACGAGCTGCTTGCGCTTGAGAGACTGTCTCCCATCACGGCCGATCCCCGTCCGGAGCTTGCGCAAAAGGGCGGCAAGTGTCTCCTTCTCAAGCCCAGTGTGAAGCCGGAAGGTATGTCATCGCAGTGTTGCTGGGAATCCAAAGGCCGCGGTTGGCTGACGCAGCAGCAGATCCATCAACATATGGCGCAGTCTTGGCGGAGGGTGTCAAGGCCGACGAGCTGGGTGTGATTCCGTACGAGCTGAAGCTGGAGTACGACTACTGGAGCTACCGTAGGTTGGGCTGGCAACAATATCTTGGTGCATATTCTCGGCGCGCACGTGGGACGTGCATGCTAACTCAACCATAGTCGACGTCATTTCTTCGATAATACCGGAAGATCTCCATGATGAGATTCCCACAGGCTACAACTCTGTCGGCCACGTCGGTTAGTCTGCCCGCAGCCCTTCTCCCCGCATGGCACCAACAGCCCACCGTCTAATACAGCAACCCCCTTCGGCAGTGCATCTCAATCTGCGTGAACGCTACCTGCCGTACAAGTACGTGATTGCCCAGGTCATTGCAGAGAAGAACAGCGGCGTGCGCACCGTCATCAACAAAATTGACAACGTGGGCGCCGAATCCCAGTTCCGCACCTTTGCCTACGAAGTGCTCCGCGGCCCCGACGACCTCAACGTCGAGGTGCACGAAAATGGCTGTGTGTTTGCCTTTGACTACGCCAAGGTGTACTGGAACAGCAAGCTGGAGACGGAACACACGCGGCTGATCAACACGTTCCGGCCCGGCGAGGTGGTGGCCGACGTCATGGCTGGCATTGGCCCGTTTGCCGTGCCGGCCGGCAAGAAGGGCGTCTTTGTGTGGGCGAATGATTTCAACCCCGAGAGCCACAAGTATATGGAGCTGGCTGTAAAGAAGAACAAGGCAGGTTTTTCCATGCGACTGCGCCAGAACAGACAGATGCTCGGGCTGTATGTAAATGTATGTGCGTGCTAACCGTGGTTCTGCATACAGGTTGGCGAGTTTGTCCGCCCCTTCAACCAAGACGGCCGCGAGTTTATACACTTTGCCGCCGCGTCGGTTCTCGAGGCGTCGCGCTCTGGCGCCGTGGCCACCATTGCCAGCAAGCAGTCGCGCTCCGACCGTCAAGCCGGCAAGCCGGCGCCGCCCGCCCGCACCGTGCCCGTGCCGCCGGTGGTCAGCCACTTTGTGATGAATCTGCCGGCGTCGGCCACGACCTTCCTGCACCACTTCCGCGGGGTGTACGCGGGCCATGAGGACGTGTTTTCCGACGGCGCGCAGCAGATGCCCATGGTGCATGTGCACTGCTTTGCAGTCAAGGGCGACGAGCGGGCGGCGCATGCTGATATTGTGGAGCGCATCCGCGAGGAGATTGGCGTCACGCTGGTGGTGGGGGATGGCGCGATCGAGGGACAGGTGCAGATCCACGATGTGCGCGATGTGGCGCCGAAGAAGAGCATGTTCTGTGCTAGCTTCCGGCTGCCCAGGTCTGTGGCATTTGAAAAGGTGTAGAATGGGTGAGGAGCGTGGTTGTTGTCTGGAGGGAGGATTGTCTAGGGGTTTGTACAAGGAACGGCCGGGTTATAGACGGGATATAAAAACAGTAATACAGCAGCATGACATGCACGACTCTGCGCATCTCTACACGTCCCTAGGCTGGATGCTCTGTGGGAGAGCGTGGGCGCGTGGGCGCGTGAGTAGTGGTTTGTTCGGTATGCTGCCTCGGGAACAGGGCCAAGATCGGGAGGCTCGCTTCTCCTCGCTTGTCGGCTATACCCGTCTCCCGCCCGTTCTCCGTGTTCCCCTTTTGCTGCTTGTATTCCCCGATGTCATGGGCGCGTACACGATAAGGGCTGCTGGTCTGTGTCTTAGTCGTCAGCAGGGTGTTGGTCTGTGTGTTATACAGCATATGCACCGAGCTCATTTGTGCACCGGAGAAGAGAAGGCGCAGGATACCACGCTCTTGTGGAGTTTCTTTGCTTGTTTCTATCCGTATGCCTTTTTTTCCCCTTTTTTCCATAAGCCTGGGATCACGAGGCCAGCCAAGGCAAGACAATATCAAACAAAAGAAAAGTAATAATGAAGGGCGTGGCCATGCGGACATATTTCCTGATCCTCCTCTCCATATACTCGTCAGCTATAGCGCCCTGTCCACTCGTCTCCTCTTCCTCTCTCTCTCTCTCTCCCCATCTCTGCCCCTACCTGCTGCAGTGGGTTGGGTTGGCACAGGCGACGTGCAGGGGCAGCGGCCATTTCTTCCGCAGCCTGTTTTGCTGGCTGGCTGGCTGGCTGACTGGCTTTGAAAGTAGCGGTGAAGCTTCCAAGTTGGCGAGCTTTGAGCTGGAAGCGATCTTTTCGCTAGCTGTCGAGGGGCCAGAGGCAAAGATTCGACAAAGAGTGGGGGACTATGGAAAAGGCAAAAGGTCAGAAGGGGAAGAGAGGGGACGAGAGTGAGTTGTTGGTAAAAGAAAAAGATTGAGAGAGAGAATGAAAGTAGTAGCGCTTGGTGAGAAGTGATGGTGGGGGTTGTGTTAGTAGTGATACATACTAGGGTTAGGGTTCTTGTTATATAATGACATGTGCGAACCCACGATGGTGATGCAAGTCGACGGCATATCTAGATTTGTGCGGGCAGTGGCGGACCTCAGAAGACGGACAAAGCCTGGCGGGTTTATTGCCTTCTTTGACCTTTTATTGTTTTCTCCTCCTGTTCCGCTTGGAGTCGGCTACATGTAAGTACTACCCACACAAGTTCTCTCTCAACACCAGATCGAGGATCGTGAGCTTGTGGCCCGCAGCTGTCATTGAGTGTGTGCAGCAGGTAGGCGGAAGGGAATGCTGCAGGTACAGCAGGCGCCCCTAGTCTCTTCTTTTATGGTCTTTGAATGTGCAGAGGAGAGAAGCTGTTGCGCGTCTTGGACTGAATGGATGCATAACACGAGCGAGTATAAGCAGGAGAGGGGAAGAAGAAGAGGAGGATGAGGACGAGGACGAGGAAGAAGAAGCACTGACCTCGTTTGCAGATGGCTGTTGCAAGACTGCCTGTTTCTTCTTCCTCTTCTTCTTCTTGCTTGGTGTCTCTCAGTCCGAAATCAGTCTTTGACTGTCTCTCTTTTTCCGGGTGTTTAAGATTGCGCAAAGCTCGTGATCAGATCAGCTTCACAATGACCAAATCTGGGAACGTCTGCTATGTTCAAGGTCGATGATCATGTTTCTGTTGTCCCTGGCCGGGTTTTCTCTTCTCCCCCTTTTCCCTCCTCAGACATGTCTCCAGATTCGGCTATCATGTGAAACAAAGGAAACGAGTGTCAGGTTGGCGAAGAGAAGACGAGACATGGGGAACTCTGGAATCTGGAGACGGACTGGGCAGAACAGCAGCTTTGGGGGGGGGGGGGGGGGGGGAGAGGCTAGGGACTGGTTGTTGGGGGGTGGGGGGGGGGCGCCGGCCGGAGGGGGGCC
>JADILG010000058.1:11028-33218 GCA_017591655.1 Thielaviopsis populi | reverse complement strand
GGATGTTGGGGAATCTGGGAACTGGGGAGGGGGGGGGGAAAAAAACGGGTTTGGGGGGGGGGGGGGAGAGAGAGAGGACAGACGCATGGTGTTCCGGTGTTGGGAGGGCGCAGGCGAGCGAAGTAGGACGAGCCTTGGATGGACGGGTGAAGAGTTTCTTTTTCATTTTTTTTTTTCATCTTTTTTCATTTTTTTTTTCGGCGGCTTTATTCTCCTAGACTGTCTTTGATATATGAAAAACCTCATTTCCCAGTAGCGCTGCACCAACATCAGATAAACTTTGCTAGCCCACAGCCAGAAAGCCATGCTAATGGCTGGACGGGCGGTCTTGGACTGAGCCTCATCAATCGGACCGGTTCGGGACACGGTAAAGGGAAGTTGGAAAGAAAAGAAGCAAAAAAAAGGATGAAAAAGAAGAAAAAGAAATAAGAGAAAGAAAAAAAAAGACAAGCTAGAAGATGATGATGGGGGCTCCGTTCTAGACGGGTCTGTCGTGTTTTCGAGGCATTAAATGATAAGATGGAAATAAAAGGAAATGTAAGAATAAGTTTTGGTTTTAGACGGAAAAAATAAAGACAATAAAAATAAAGAATAAAAAAAAAGATAACACAATTGCTTTCCTTGTCGGGTTTAGAAGGTCTAGGCCTCAAGACTGGCCCATTTGCTTTGTATCTTCCATCTCTCGGCACCGGTGACTACGGAGTCTAACCCTAAGCGGCTCTACCCCCTCTCACCTCTCACCTCTCACCTTGGGGTTTCTCCAACAAAATCTCATCTCCACTGTGCATTGTTGACTTGGAGCAAGCTGTTCTATTCCCTTCATCAACCAAGCCCGCTCACAGTGTTTTCCCTTGATCTAGATCAAGCCTTGTTTGTTCTTGGTTTCTTGGCTGGTTGAAACCGAGGTGGTTGGAGAGATCGAGGATAGCAAATCCCCGAGAAAACAAACCCCCCCCCCCCCCCCCAAAAAAAAAAAAAGCCACAGCTGTACGCAGAAAACGAAAAGTCTTTCTCATAGCCCAAAGCAAACGTGCTGCCTTCTAGCTCAACCCTTAACGACTGACTGAAAGAATGGCCCTTGAGTCCTAGGCAAAGGAAGCAGATCACAGGCAAGCCACAAGATCGACAGGAGCCGCAGCAAGAGGAAAAAAAAAAGAAAAGGGCTGGGTTTGGATTTGAGTTTGGGTTATTGCCCTGCTTGGTCTTGTTACGCTCATGGCTCTGATGGCAGCACGAACAAGAATGTCATGCTCAAACTCAAACTCAAACTCACGTTGATTCGTCTCTTCTCTCAGGCAAGGCGTGTTAATTAGAGACATGACAACAAGGCCCTCCCCCCAGCCATAAATCCACACCGACCCCAGCTACTGGCTCAGCTTGGCCTTTTGGCGTTTTGCCAGCCAGCGAAAGTGGTCTCACAGGCTGCCGCCCCTTGATCAAAAAATGTCAGTGCTTCTTGCTATCCCTAACCCCATCATCATCGTGCCATGTTGTCATGGCCGACTAACTGAGTATGCATGTGTATGTGTCTGTTTGTCCATGTACAGGAGGCCAACCAAGCCGGCCAGGCCACAGTCATGGATCTAGCTTCTTCTTAATGTCTCTGTGCCTTCTTTGTCTTTGCCTCGCTGGAGACGATGGCGACACGGAAATTTATCCTGTTCTATCTTTTGACAAACGGAATTTCTTTCAGCTTGTTGCTGCAGCAGAAGCAAAAGAAAGAAATACTTGGTTCCTCTTCCCCCCCCCCCGCTCCCCAAAAGCGAGCGGCTGATCATCGTATCGACGTATATATTAGACCAGGCCAAGGTTGGGCCTGCAATGTCACCGTTGTAGATTTCCCATACAAAGACAGGCAAGCAAGAGAGAGAGAGAGAGAGAGAGAGAGACAGGGCCTAAGAACCCAATAGGTGCCTTTGAAAATCCAAGAGCAAAACCAGCCGGTCTGGAACATTTGCACAAAAAAGGAAGGGTGACGAATCATGCTTGCTTGCCTCTTGCCAGATTCCAAACTTCAGCTCTTCAAGCAAAAGGAAGGCGCGGCGCGCCTGTCTTCTTGCTGCCTTCTCAGCTCTACAAGCAGGAGGCGCATACGTCCCGCCCCCCCCCCTTCATGACACGCCGCCTTCCCCACGTAACTGACCTGGGTGGGTGGATGGCAGTGGGGAGATTAATAAACACCGTGTATTAGGATGCTGGCTGCTTCAATTTGTCAACCAAACGAAGCTGAGTATCCTGCACAAAGACGAAACGCAAACAATAAGAGATGACTAGGAACATAGCACTCACTCAGCACTGCATTACTTCGCTTGTGAGGTGCGAGATGACTATTTTATTCAAAGGCCACTGTGAGGTGGGAATCCACAATCAGCTGTCTTGCCGCTTGTTTCGGTGCTATCAGGGTAGAGGTAGTCCGGTGGCAGAGAGACAGCACATGACGAGCAGTTGCCTCTTCGCCAACCAGCAAACAGCCCTGTCCTTGCCCAGATCAGCTCAAGCAGGTGCCTGAGCCCACTGTCTCGTTTATTCGCTGCAGAAGTGCAGGTACAGGTACAGAGCTACAAGCTACAAGTGCATGCACATCTACATGCATATGCACTTGCACTTGCACTTGCACTGGCATACACCGACATGCAAAAGTGAAAAAAAAATCATGCGCCTTCCTCAACGTGAGGACTTCTTGTTTGGCTGGTAGAAACAAAACAAATCCGAGCGGTACCTGCCCCCCTCCCCTCCTTGGTTACTAGCCGATGTGCTGCCAATCTTTGCTCAAGGCTGTCTAAGATCGAATGTCTTATTGCTATGCGCAGAAGCTGTCCAGATCACATTTTATGCTGTCTGGCTGATCCCTTGCACTGATATGCAAATACATCCCATGATTGTCAAAATGTGAGATATCATTTTGAAGAGTTGGATTTGTACAAGCCACAGGTAGAGTACAGTCAGTATCAATCCGCCATTTGCTGCATAAAATATGCCTAAAGATCGAGCAAGACCAAAAAGAAAAAGCGGAGCTTGACTAGGTCGTCCAGAATCCAACCAGCAAAAAGGGGTACAGGAAGAAGTCAGTTAAAGTGGAGAACTCGACCTGAACCTATAGCTTGGCCGGGACTAGATCGTTCAAGGGAGGGCGGGTTTGGAAACTGCAAAAAAGACGAGGAGGAAGCTACCAAAACAGCACAACCAAGCTGTGATAGGTTAGCGTGAATATGAGAAGGAGTAGTACTAGTCCTGAGTGTAAATGCTGAGCGGGGAATTAAAAAAAAAGAACTACAAACAAGTGAGCAAGCACTTGCAAAGGAAGTTTCCGTTTTTGTGAAAATAAACAAAGCACGCATCTGGTGCTTGCTACATATATGTATAGTTTGCACAGTGTACGTACTTACATGCATAGATCAGATGTGGCATCAAGATAACAGCGCTCAACCTGGCTTTAACCTTGCTTCACTAGACCTTGGGTTGTTCCGACATGGCCTGACATGATTTTTCCGGTCGGAGGGGGAGGGGGGGAGAGGGATCAGAGAGGAGAAGAAGAACAGGGCTAGAGGAAGGGTAAGGCACGGCCCTTAACTGGCAAGGGGAGAATGAAGACAGGGCCCGTGCGTCACATATGCACATGTGAGCCGAGTAAAGAGGTGAAGGGTAGTTGACGTACTGTGAGCTGCAATCAGACAGTGCAACTTCAATTTGTTCAAGGTGTGCATTGATTTGAAGGGTTGGGTGCAATCAACTAGTCTTACTTGCATTGCGCTTTGTTTTTGCACAGGTGCGAATATGGACTTGGTACCAACTTGTGACATTCAGGATCCCCACTTATCCTGCTGTGATGTCTACCCTTTCTGGATGGTAGCCTCTTTCATTTGCCCATTCCTTCCTAAATGCAAGTGTTTGCTCAGTTGATACTGATTTGGAATAGGGCAGACACATCAAGCCTAGTGTTTTGTTTACCATGTTCATGTTAGTCAGGAGCCATTTGCCTGAACAAGAAAAAAAAAACATCTATGATTACCATCAGTTTCCAGCCCATTCTGAAAAATAAATGTTGTACTAGTGAGTCTTCCATTCCAGGGAACATTTACCCTCCCTTTCCGTTTCATTGATCACCTTCTCGGACCTTCCAAAAGGGATGATAGAAGAAAACCAAGAGTACGCGAAAAAAAAATGTCGTACGAGCTAGACTAGCACCTTCTTTTTTGAAACTTCTAGCCCCACGCTATTGCCATTTGACGATAGCCAGTCCATTGGATGGGGGTAGTATCCTGCCTTTTGTCACTCTTCTGCAACCACAGTACCACCTAGTAGTACTCAGTAATACTGTTGCAAGTGGGTGCTGTCACGACTCACCGTGTCTACTACATTCCACGGGGCCACCTTGTGACATTTTCAGGGATGTAGGATTGTTGAACCCCGGCCGTGGCCAGACCTGACTTGGCTGTTACCAAAGCCCGAGCACACTCAAAAGAAACTTGGGTCCCAAAGGGACGTGAAGAACCCTATTATCACAATACCTAGAGGGAGGTAGGTACAGGATGCAGATGACAAGAACTCGGGCGAGAATAGGAGAAAAGAAGGAGGAGACGGTTTCTCGGTAGACCTGCGTATTGTTCAATAATTGGGTTATACCAGCTGTAAAAAAAAGCATTAAGCCACAGCCACACGTGCAGGTACAAGAAAAGGCAACATGAAGCAGGACAAATCATGACCTGGTGAAGGCACAGGGAAGGGAGGGACACACCGACATGTGTACACAGGTACAGAGAGCAATGTTACACTACACTCAAGTACAGGAAGACCTAGAGCAAGAGCAGGAGCAAGAGACAAGACAAAGAAGGCACGAGCAGCAGCGTCAGGCGAAGTCATGTATGTGGGACGACAATCACTATACAACCAGCCATCTGAAGTCGTTGGGTCTTGCTATAGCTGGTGTCAATTTCAATTTTGGTGAACAATGCTTAGAGGCAGGCAGTTGCCTGTTATTTCTGTCTATTCTCTGTTTGTTTCCCTAATCCTTTGAGGAGAAGCTTCAATCAAGTGATATTTTATCTTCTTTTATCCACTTTAAAAACATTTGACCCGATTAGGAGGAAGCCGCGCTTTTATTGTGTTTTATTAGAATATAAGAATCCTGAATTGAGACAGACCCCTTGGCTTTCAAAGGATGCAAGCTCTCAAAAAACAACAACTAAGGGACAAGATACAAACAAGAAAGGGCAAAAAAAAAGAGACGGAGCGAGCAGAGCAGGCGAGGTAAAAGAGGCAGAAAACAACCATAGACAGCGATCTTCAGCAGGCTTGAAGGCAGGGTTATTTCCTTGATTGCTCGGGGGCTGAATAGCCTAGCCACCTGCGCACACACTCATGTTCTTTCTCTTTCAATCTTTCTTGGTCTTTCCGTTTTCTGACTTTACCGTTGGTTGAGCATTGAGCCTGCGCCATGATATGTGAGGTAGTATGCGAACAATGCGAACACACCTTCCTCCCTCTTTTTCTCTCGTTTGCGCTCTTGTCCTGTTCTCCTCTTATCCAGTCCGGCACTTGCCTCTCCAGGAGGCATAGAACCAGCGAAGGAGGCTCTTTCCTTCCATTGCTTGCCCTTCTTTCTGCTTCTGGCGTTGTTTCTGATTCCCTTTATGTCCTGTCCCTTTTTCCTCGTCTTCCTTTTTTTTTCTCCATGTTTTTACTACAACCCACCCCCCAAAAAAACCCCCCAAGAGCCGTGATTCTCTTCTCCCTTTCTCTCTCCCTCTAAAACATTCTCTCCAACGACACACCTTACCATTTCTTCACTGCTATCAGACTCGTGATAGTTGCGTCATTTTTTTTTTCGTGCTGTCCTCGTCTTTTTATTTTGCTTCATTTTATTTTCTCCATTGAAAAAAGAAAACCGTCGCCAGCCCTCGCTCTTTACTGCTTTTCCAACCAATACTCGGACTATCTTAGGGCCTTTGAGTCTTAAGAATCTCATCCATAATCAACAGGTATGAATGAAAGCCCACAAAGCTTCTCAACTCACCATCAGACAACTCCATCATCCAGGCTATGGCCCTTTTTTTATCAGCGTCCGCGAAAGGCAATGATGCGCAAGCCATCTTTGCTAGTCCAAGACATCGCAATAAGTCAACAACCCGGCTCTGTGCTGGCCTTTTTCGGCGCTTTGCTTGGTGGCTTGTCCGCCGATCATTCCTGTTCTACTTTTACAGTATTCATACTCCATGCGCCCTCTCCACAACGATACCTTTTGTCCCTCCTTCTTTCTTTTCTCTTCATCAACCTCTTCCGCGTGTTCTGCTCTCTAGAACTCGCTGGTTGCTGTTGCTTCACTTTGTAGTGCAAAAAAGGCACCAAGCAACCAACCAGCTTCAACACCACATCCTGCTTGTTTGCTTCCCGGCTATTTCATTCCTACTTCTTTTCCGCATACAATCTCCTTCGTTTTTATATTCTAACGCCGCTTTAATCTGCGCTTAAACAGACAGTTGTATTCGCGATTTTAACCCTTTTCTGTGTCAGCACCTTCGAGTCAGCTAAATCACAGACGCCTGAATACCGAATTGCCCTCTTTGTCACCTTTTGGCATCTACTTCGAAGACAAACTCTGCATCATCGTCACTCGACTCTTTGATTCCTCACCCACGTTGCTGCCTTTGTTTTGCGCATTCATCCACAGTCTTTGTTGGCGCCTCTAAACACGCCCGGTTATATAAGTGTGTGCTCATCCGTGCCTATCCGTCTTCACCCACACGCCCAGCCGTGTCTGTTTTGTTCCTGATATCCGCCTTCTCTACACCTTTCTCAAGTGTACAACATATTGCCTTGTATCCCAAGGCTATACTAGTCCATATACAAACTTGGTGTCACCACAGATCGTCAAGCGAACAAACGAGCACGAGAAACGGCAGCCACGCCCCAGAACTAGTAAAAGGGTGCCTTGCAGTGAACTGTGCTTCGCATTGATTCTTGGCCCTTGCACCGTATATGTCACTCGGTGTAACGCGCGCCTGTTTCTTTCCTTATTATACTGTCACGCTCTCTCTCTCTTTTCAGCTTGCTGAGATTTGAAGTTTCCCGCCAACAAATATGAGCACTCCCGACTCTCAAAACATGTCACATCCATCTTCTGGAATGGCTTCACCACGGGTGATGCGATCGCGAACTCAGAGTTTCTCTAGCGACAGACCCTCGGCATACAGCACAAGCAGTCTTTCCATGATGTTCCCTCCTTTACAAGTTTCCCCCGAAGCTGCCTTCATTGCGGAGTCTGCTGCTTCGCAAATAATCACAAACGATCATGACACACATGCCGACACCTGGTACGACCAATACGGTGTTGAACCATCCTCTGAAGCTGCAATCGTCACTCCTGGTGCTTTGAAGCTCGTCAACACCTTCCTCGACCAGCTTCTTTTCAACTTTCTTCACCGTGCTCGCGGTACATCCTTATCCGCTCTTCGCCCTGCTGTTGCCGAAGTTCTGAAGCCCAAACTGGCCAAAGATGCAATCAAACTTGCCGATGAGGAGCTTAGGGAATATCTTGGTGGCGGCTCAGATGACGCTCTTTCCGGAGGAGAATCTTCTTCCAGAACCAATGCTGATTGGGATCAAGAGCTTGTATGGAAACGGACCCGTTTGCGTTGTATGGTGTACTCTTCTCTTGGTGATCTGGAGGAAGAGGACGAAGACTTTTTCCTCGATCAAGATGGTCTCGATGTCTGTGATGAGGATAGCGACGTCGTATCTCCCGCCGTGGCAATCTTCCTCACCTCTATTCTGGAGTTCATGGGAGAACAGGCCCTTGTCGTGGCTGGCCAGGCTAGTTACCAAAGATTCTGTGCTAAGCTCCAAAAGAATGTCCGCAATGGGTCTTGGAAACACAGTGACACGGCTGATCGTATATCAGTCGAGGAGCTGGATATGGAGCGTGTCGCTCTGGACCGGACCCTAGGACGACTTTGGCGTGCGTGGAAAAAGCGCATCCGGACACCGGCCATTGAGAGTTCGAGAGAACCACGGGATGCGTTTAAGAGTAGCCATGTGCGACATGCTAGTAGCACTCCTTCCGAACCCGCCCTTGTCGAGGAAGTCAACCCTCAGCCTGAAATTGAGATTATTCCTCCCACAGTCGCCGTGGTCGGTCCTGAAAGTGTTCCTCTCCCCATTACCGATAATGACGTCAACGAAATTGAGGTACCCGGTCTCGTATCATACAGTGAAGACGAAAAGTCGGTCCCGGATGACCTGCTTGGCACCACTGCAGCGATCCTGCGCCCAAAGAGCTTCATGATGCTTCCTTCGTCCAAAAGGTTGAGCTTTTTTACTCCGGTACTTTTTGCGGACGATCTCGAATTCGAGCCGAGAAAACGCTCACACTCTCTTCCTAGCCCGGAACCTGTACCATTTGCCTTTGTTGGCACCGACAATGTCGAATTCGTTGGTCCAGATCAGGCACAAGTTAGAGAACCAGTGGTTAACTCGGTGAAAGAAGAGGCACCGGAAACAACTGCATCTTGGCCTACCAGCCAGATCACTATTGCTAGGGAGGAGGTTGTATCCAACATTGAAAAAGATCGGATTGATTCGCAAACTACTCGTCCCCAAGCTTCACTGCCGGCTTCCCCTGCTTCCAAGTCCGACAGCCAATCTAAGCGACGAAGCCGTGTTCTCCAATCCCCTCTCGTCATTCAAACTAGCATTCCTGTCACCCACCGCAGCCGTATTGACCACAAGGAAGTCACGATTGAGGATGAATTGGATGAGCTTGAAGAAGAACCCGAGATTCTCACTTCAGCGCGTGTGTCTATCAGCACCGGCTCTGCTTCTCCTAATCTTTCCGATACAACTCGGGGATTTGTCCCTCAAGGCATTCAGCGTACGAATAGTGTCCAATCTGCTCGCATAATTGAGGTCACGGGTCCCAAGAGTCCCGTGGCGTCTCGTGCGTCATCCATCGATACACTAGAACGGGTGAGAACGTCTAGCATCTCTCACACGAGTAGTGTTTCTGCTTCCCCTATAATGGAAGAACAGGAGGAGCCTTCGACGAC
The DNA here is from genome assembly GCA_017591655.1 of Thielaviopsis populi. NCBI lineage: Eukaryota > Fungi > Ascomycota > Sordariomycetes > Microascales > Ceratocystidaceae > Thielaviopsis > Thielaviopsis populi. The sequence goes on along the minus strand of JADILG010000058.1, from coordinate 24,177 downwards.
CTTCGCCTCTCCGGGTCCTCCTCCGCGAAACCCTGAACGTGTTCTTCCTCGCATTGCTCCAATGAACAAGAATGCCATCTATAACCGTGAAACTGAGCAGCCCAAGATCAAGCACACGGAGATCTTGGCTCCTCACGTTGCTGCCGCAATGGCGCAATCTCCTACTATCCCTCAAGAATACTTCAGAGCCCCAGCTCAGGCTTCTTCTCCTCTGGTTAACTCAAAATCTCATCACTCTCCTCGCATGCCTCAGTTCAAGGATGGCTCTTCGACGTCCCCCGTCCCGTCCAAGTCTCCCATTATGGCACAGACTAAGGTCGACGATGCTTCCCTTGATCGACCGTACCGCCCCTCAGCTCCTGCTTTAAGGGGTCAGACCAAGATTACTCCTATTCAGGAGCATCCCAGTCCAACATCAGTATCCTCTTTTGAGGATAAAATACCTTCACGGCCCATTCATACTTCGGGCTCGGCGGGATCTGGTACCGGAAGCCGTTTGAAGCTTGTCCGCACTTCTGAAGAAAGCAATCTGGGAAAAGCTGAAAACATGGCTAAAAATTTCGAAGAGCTGATCCAGAGCGATCAAACCATTCAGTACACTCTAACCCCTGAAAGCATGCGTGACATTGATGTAAGTACCTTTCCAATTTCTCTTTTCCAAGCGCTCTACGTCCCTTACATCGACCATTTGAAAGTTTTTCTTTTCCTTCCTCCCTTGAACCCCCCTCACTAACCCAATCCTTTAACAGTCTCCCCGTAGTGGCAGCCCAGCTATGCCACGAACTCCTCGTAGAGAAAATACCGCAGGCGAACTCACTCTTTCTCGTTCATCATCAAATTCTACCGAACCTCACCGCAAGGCCTCTGTCAGTTCTGCTCAGACAGCACAGCCTAACCCCCTTCTCTCCCACCCTATCCAGCCTCAAACTAGTGCTCCTCCCGTTGTTCCTGTCAGGGCACCCACCACACCTTTGTCAAGCAAGCCTCGCGGTATGAACTCATTGGCTCGCGATGCCCGCGGTAAGCGCGACTCAACTCTGGACTTTGCCGATTTCATCCGCTCTACCGGTCCTCCCGGTGGTGACAACCCTCCTCTTCGACCGAACGCCGCCGTAGGCCGGTCAAGTAGCATGCGGACGACCAACTCTGCCTCGGCCCGTTTGCACACATCGAGGTCTATTGATCCGTCCAAGCGTCATCGGTTGCTGGCTCGTGAAGCTGACTTCAGCGACCGTGGGATCAATGCAGACCTGATTGAATTTCTTCTTCAAGGGCCTCCTGGTGCCATGGGCAATGGTGCTATTTCTGCTACATCCCGACCCGGTGCATCGTCTATTTCAACTCCTCGTACAAAGCTCATGGACTCCGACTCAGAATTGCGCAAAAGTCAAGGCTCAGCTCGCGGGACTGACGTCTCTGTAAATTCTAGCGTGACCTCACAGTCCGCCCTTTTGAAAAGATCTGCTGGGTACTCCAATGGCACATTTACCGATGGTGGGGATATGCCTATTCCGAAGCGCAACATTCGTCGCGTGCGTGATCCTTATGCTATTGACTTTAGCGATGAGGAAGACTTGATGGACGAGGGTCAACCAGACGTGCCTGCACATCGTGCCGAGCTGTCTTCAGCCCGAGAGGAGTCCCTTGCGGATTTTCTCCGAAACTACGAACCTCCCCCGGCGCAACCTGTTGTGCCTCTGACGGTCAATGCCCCGCGTCCGCCAGTAGTACCCCCAAAGAAGAAGTCGAGTATGCCTGGTCTAATAAGCCGGTTTTCACGCAATAACTCGAGCCACAATACTCCTTCGTCCCCCAAGGTTGCCGCCAATGAGTCTCGCTCACTCAACAGCCGGTCTGGCAGTGTTGTGACGTCCCATAGTGGTCGTGGCTACATTCCCATTCAGGTCAATATGCCTCCTGGGTACGACAAATACGGACCTATTTCGACATCAAATGCATCCACGGCACGCCAACCACGACCCAGTCAATCCTCAAATCACAGCTATGTCTCTGCGGGACGCCGTCCAAGTGCCGCCTCTACTGGATACAGCACAGCAGCTGATGACATGTCGGGGATTGCCCCCCCTCGCAGGGTGCCTCTGAAGCGTTATGAGCCAAGAGAGCGCATTCCACATGACCGTCGTACCGGTACTTCGGATTTGGCTGAATTTTTGCGGTCATCGGGGCCTCCTTCAAGCATGATGACCACCCGGGCGTTCAACACACCGCCCCCTCCCGAGCCTGAAGTCCCGAGTCATCGCAGAATGTTTTCCCGGCGCAAGAAGTCGGTCTTGGCTTGAGACTTTTCTTTTTTCAGGCCGGCCCATGCTGTTTTGCCGTTCATGACGTACACGACTTATCGTATTATCTGCTTTCGACATCTTTTCTTATGCCAGATATCTGGCTTTTTTTTTTTTCATATTCTTTTTGGTCAACCTTACGACATGCGACGATGCTATGTAACAACATAACGTCTTTGGGTTTCTCTACATTTCTTTTTTTTTTCTCCTGGTTTCCAGTCAATGTTTTTTTGACGGCTCACTTTCATCGCCTATGCCATGGTCATATTTCTTATTCTCTTGTCCATTATGCAGTAACCTGTTTTCCCTTTTTCTGCTCTACGCTATTTTTGGGGAAGCTACTTTTGTTTTTCTTTTTTTTCCCCATCACTGGCATTTCCTTTTCGACTCTCTGGTCTCAAATCCCGAGCTGTTTTATTGTCCTTTTATGTTATCTAGCGTTGTCCTGCGATGGCAACTTTACTTTAAAATACTAAGTCGTTTTTTTCTTCTATCTGTACATTTTTCTATGATTATCTCCGTATGCTCGAGGTGTGGAATAAATGTACGTTGACACCATTCTGATGTGCTCTCTTTCATGCATTTTGTGCAACACATTGTCCACATGTTGGTCACTCTTTGGCAAACTGCGGCTAGTTTGAAGGGGGTTTGACTGTGTCTGCTTTGACGATGCTTGTTTCAATTTGTGATTCCTTTTATGTTCTTCTTGTTTTCAGCCAAGCTCACGAATTGAAAGACCAACAGGCCAGCCATGTGGGGGTTATTTGAAGACTACCACTGACTTTCCATTTCCAAGTCCGGGTGATATGTATGAAGCTCGTGAGCACCAATGGCATTTTCGAACAGCTGAAGTGCAGGTTTACTGAAGTCTGGATTGCTAGTGGTGGGTAGTTCGGATCGGCGGGAGTTGGATTGGCGATGGGGCTGTGGACATTCTCGCGAGATATGGCCGGCATCATTGCAGTTGTGACAGGTCCGGTTGCGATGTCTGTTTTGGTCACTTGTGGGACAATTACGGGCCATGTGGCCTCTACGATCAAGATTGCCCTGGAGATCCATCAGTGTCTTGGTGTTGATCGGAGTTGATGGTAGAGCAATAAAGAACAAGCAGATGTTGGCCTTCATGATATCGTTCTGGATGTCAACGTATGTCTTGGCGGGGAAGATTTTGGAATATTTCTTGACGACTTGTTCAGCCAAAATCCAGTCTTTGTCTTCAACTGCAGTGGATATTGCAGCGATTGCCTCATCACGGCTCATATCCTCAATGGCATCTCTGTCGATAAAGCGGGGGTTTTCACATTCGCGAAAGCCATGGCCTGGAACGGCTCTGAGTCAGTATTCAGATGTCGTGGCTATACCTTCAATGCCCAACACCACTCATTGGGCTGCTGGCAGTTTAGACACTTGGGAGGATTCGACGGGCAGTCACGACGCATATGTCCAGTCTTGTTGCACGCGTTGCACGTGCCAGTGAAGATTCTGGGCTCTATGCAATCCACGCGGTGGTGGCTGGGAATTGGAAGTTAGATGCATATTGTTAGAGGGTTCATGGAGGGGTCAGATGAAGAAGTACCCCAACTGGCCACAGTTGAAGCAGGCGCCATTGCGCTCGTCAGACTGTGAGTCTTGCTGTATATCTTCAGGGTATGACTGGCCACGTTCAGGATCGTCTTCGCGGCTGTGTGACTCGTAGTCAATGCCGTCGCCATGTTGAGGAGTCTCGGTAGAGAATCCCACCTGGCTTGGAGCTCTTGGACTACCAGACTGGGCGTTGGTCGAGTTAACAATGGCGTGAACATGTGATGGGTGGATAGGGTAAGGGTACTTACTATTGAACTGCTCACCACCATCTTTGGCCTAAAACCTCTCCATGCCGGGTTTTGATGTGAAAGATCAGACGATGTGATGTGATGATGTGTCTGATGAGAGAATGTAGCCGCAGATGAGAGAGAGAGAGAATGAGAAAACGAATAAGAGAAAGGGCACGTTGCTGTGGCCTACATAAAGAGTGGAAAGAGCATGATGTTTTGTTGGGGCCAGTGATGCCTGCATTTACAGGCTCCGAGCCACACTCTCTGCGTGGGGACTCAAGTTGGAAGCTGCGGAAGCCGCATGGCTGGTCTCAGATGGCAGTTTCCACTCTTGCTGGTATCAGGGCTTTCTCCGTTTGCTTTTGCGCACACGAATGAGGCAAAGTTGCGACATTGTAGAGCAGTTGCCGCCTGGTGTAACACCAGCAAACACGCACTATATAAAGTCACTAGCAACCACTTTGAATGATACACGGTTGAAGTCACCTGACCTGCGCTTCCTTGCTCTGTTCGAATCTGTTGCCTTCCTAGCTGGATGTATGTGCGTGCATATGCAACTCCAATCCTTTGCCATGACCATGACCCTGACCATGACCATGTACATACATGTACATGCCTGTTCATATAAGCGATAATGCGATATTGGATATTTTGCACAGCCGCTGCATACTAGAAGCAGCATCTAATTCAGCGCCACTTGTCCGTTTGGATAATCAGTCAGCAAGCTAGCTAGCCCCACTCTCGTACATCTCGGTAGATTTGCCTTGAAGACAAGCCGCCGATGATGCCGTGTTGGCCACCTCACATTAGTAATTGATGTCGCCCCCCCCTTCCCTCTCCTTCTCCCTCTCCCTCTCCCTTCTCTTCGTACTGATTTCATTCCATGCAAATATAAATATATGCACGTTCTGCATCCCCGCTCGACAGACACTCGCTGCTGCCGGCTTTTGAATATCTGTTCTCCATTCTCTCTTTCCATACACACACAAACAACATCGCCATGTCTGCTGCTGATACCTCGTCTCCTATGAAGTACCGCTTTCTGGGCCGTTCCGGCCTGCAGGTTTCCGTCTTGTCTCTGGGCGGCTGGCTCACTTATGGCGGCCATGTCGACCAGGAGGGCACTCTTGAATGCATGAAGGCTGCCTACGACGCCGGCGTCAACTACTTTGATACTGCCGAAGCCTATGCTGGCGGCGAAAGCGAAAAGGTGATGGGCGTGGCCATCAAGAAGTACGGGTGGAAGCGCAATGATCTTGTGATTTCAACAAAGGTAACAAACAAGCCACCATCTAATGCTGTAATATGGTCTACTGATCCGCCTGCTAACACACATCAAAGGTGTACTTTGGCTCGGCATTTGGTGATTTCCCCGTCAACAACAAGGGCCTGTCCCGCAAACACATTATCGAGGCCACTGAGGCTTCTTTGGAGCGTCTGCAGCTCGACTATGTCGATGTCATCTTTGCCCATCGCCCCGATCGCAACACGCCCATGGAGGAGACGGTTCGCGCCTTCAACTGGCTCATTGACCATGGCAAGGCGTTTTACTGGGGCACTTCAGAATGGGACGCCGACGAGATTGCACAGGCATGGCGTGTAGCCGACAGACTCGGCTTGATTGGCCCTATCGTCGAGCAGTCGGCGTACAACATGCTGGAACGCCAGCGCGTTGAACATGAATACGCGCATCTGTACCGTGAGATTGGCCTGGGACTGACGGTCTGGTCGCCCATGCGCCAGGGCATTCTGTCTGGCAAGTACAACTCGGGCATTCCCGAGGACTCTCGCTTTGCCCAGAAGAAGATTGAGTTCATCAACGGCTTCTGGAAGCGGACGGATAAGAGCACGTGGGATGGCATTATCGAGCAGGTCAAACAGCTGAGCCCCATTGCCGACAAGCTGGGCTGCAAGCTGAGCCAGCTGGCGCTTGCGTGGGTGATCAAGAACGAAAATGTGAGCACGGCCATCATGGGCGCTAGCTCGGTTGATCAGGTCAGGGAGAACCTGGGCTCGCTGGCTGTCGTCGACAAGCTGACGCCCGAGATTCTGGCGGAGATTGACGAGATTCTGAAGAACAAGCCTCCTGCGCGCCAGGTGTGGTAAAGGGACCAACGGTTCGGTCGTTGCGTGTGTATTTGTAGCCGTCGCCCTCTCCAGGGCTTGATGAAATACTGTATACAGCCTTTTGAATTTGGCGTCATTTCTTGTAGTTCCATGCCATTCATCTTCGGCTTGATGATGCCATCTTGTCATCTTCTTTTGCAGGGAAGGCACGCGTCCATGTCAAGCCAGGTCACGGCATACTCAAGCCCTGACGCGGGAGCCAAACGGGTGCAGTATAAGTGGAGCATCCGACCGGAGCCCTAAAGGGCCTAAAGGGCCTAAAGGGCCTAAAGGGCCAGATATGAAATGACCTTTGCTGTTGAACACCGTCATCGTTTCCGACAAAGTCCACCATCCATCCTGACGCCTATCACGCACGCACGCACACACGCACGGTCAAACCCTAACCCGATGCCATCTTCGCCGCCCCCCTCCGTTTCTGCCACCTGTCAACACCCTGCCACCTGTGCCAGCCAAAGCTCTTCCTGACACCTGTCATGCACTGCAAAGCTCCAGGGATCAAGGATAAGCTGCACTGCACTGCACTGCGCTGTACTTTTTTTTTTCTTTTTTTTGTTTTTTCTCCATCAAGACAGGTTTATTGCATATGAAGCAAACAAAGCAACGAACACATATTTGGTTACCGTGCTAGCACTATTTTACTAGTGCGCATTCATACATTGCCTTAGCGACTGTCTGGCTTCTTCTGAGCCGGCTATCTTGTCGTGCTCGTGCTCGTGCTTGTGTTCTGTTCTCTTCTGTTCTTTTCCTCTACAAATGCACCCAAGCCTCCTCTTCTGATCTTCCTTTTTTTTTTTTCTTTTTTCCTTCTCTGTCTCGCCCTGCTCGCTGTCCTTTTGCTCGTCCTTGGCCGTTTCTGTCTCTTTGGCCTGGATTCACACGGACGTACGGACGTGCATCGCATACCATCCCAGTCCATCGCTTCATGTTGCATATCACGTCGCATTTGTGTGCAGCCACCACAACACACTCGCAGCCCTTCACATCATCTTCGGCCTTCTCCCGCTTGATACAACACATTGCCCTTCGCAAGAATTCGTCATCATGTCAAGTGGCGCCCTTTCCATCCTCGGCTGGTGGTTTCTACCAAGTGTAGGCTTTCTTTGTTTCACTCCACCAACTCTACCGTTCTCATGTCTTGTCTAACCAGCCTCTTCTGTGCAGATGGTATCCGGATGGATCCAGTCCTTATGGTACACTCTCACCATCCGCGCCGGCAGTCCACACCCAGTTCCCGGATCGCCGCGCCATGTCCTGCACCGGCGCATAATCCAAACCCTCGTTATATCCACCTATCTTCTGTATACCATCCTCGAAGCCGACTATGAAATCAGCCGCAGCGGCAACTTCTACACTGCACTGGGTGTAACTCCCGCTGCTTCAGATCGCGAAATCAAGTCCCGCTTCCGCCGCCTCGCCGCCATCCACCACCCCGACAAGTCCAACGTGGGCCCCGATGACGCAGCCGGCTCGGCCGATTTCTTCATCATGCTCAAGACTGCCGTCGACACTCTGACAGATCCCGCCAAACGCTTTGCCTACGATCGCTTTGGCCCTGGCGTGCACGAGTGGAAGCATTGCACAACCATTTACGACTACCTACAGCGTGGTGTCATGGACCGTATGGTGCCGCACTACCTGGGCACGGCCATGGTTCTGTACATACTCGGCTTCTTCGGACTCATGGACAATGGCCGTTTCTGGCGCTGGCTGCTACTGGCTACTCTGTCTGTAGCAGAGGCGACACTACTCACCCGCCCAGCCCTGCCTAGAATATTTGCCAGCGTCATGAACCCCATGCTGGGGCTCATCGCCGGCCGCGCGCCCTATGTACAGTTCCAGGTCATTGCGCTCCTGCGCCGACTCTCCATTACCGTGGCCATCGCCCTGGCCCAGCTCGGCCCAGTGCTGTTCCCGCACGACGGCTCTGCGGACAAGGCTGAAGCTGCCTTGGCACAAGGCCTGGGCCGACTCGAGAGCGTCGCCGGCGGCCTCGACAAGGAAATAACAGCCGTCATGAACGTCGAGTTCGCTCCGTTCAAGGACGACACGAGTATGATCACGGCGCTCAAGGGCCAGGTCAAGGATTGGCTGGTGCAGAACACGATCCGCTCCGATCCCATGGTCGTTGATGCCATGGGCACTTCGTTGCGCCGCAGACGGCCTGATGCGCCACACGGCGCCCGCGGAACGATGTAACGAGTAACCGCCGTGGTGTTTTCTTTCTTTTCTTTTCTGCTTTTTCTATTTCATGACGTGTCCGCCATCCACTATCATCACGTCTCTCAATGTTATTTGGTGTTTTCTGCAGTCCAGTCAGTCTTTCTCTTGCCCACTGCTTAGACAGCATGTGTGTTCTTTGTTTCCTGTTTGGCCTTTTGCTTGCCTGGCTTTTTTTTCCCCTCCTCTTGTTTATGACTTTGTAGAGAAATCTCGACCAGTATCTCTGGTTGTTCTATTCACATGATTCACTTTTTTATTTTATTTAAAATGATTGTACCTTTCTCTTTACGTGCTCCATGTTGCAATAACAATAATGCTATGATGTCATTTATGCTGGGTGATGAAATCTTGCTCAACGTAGCCAACAGTCTTTCTCTCTCAGTACTGATAAAAATATGAATAAAAAATATGAAGGGAATCCCCTTCCATCAACAACGCCCCGTAGATAATAATAAAGAATAAACGGAAAAAAAAAAAGAAAGAAAAAGATCCCGTAAAAAAACGCCAGATTTCCCCGATCCGCCAACACCGTCCAAAGTCCCAAGCCCAGTTTTTTTCCGCCCTTGAGCTCAACAGAAACACAAGAGCCGCTCTTCATTGGCTAGTTTCCATCGTCGTCTGTCGTTCTCGGGCTACGTTTTCAACCCCTCTTGTCAAGCCACTCGTCATTTGTACAGCCGTTCTTCTTTTCGGTCTCTCCGGACTTGGTATTGGTAGGGAGACTTCCTCAAAGCAGTTCACCCTCGCCGTCAGATCCGATACTACTGCAGCCTGCACTGCCGCCCTCCGAGTCCCATTCCATCTCGGCCGTCATCTGCTCAGCCTTGCGATGCAGCTCGGCTAGGCCCGACAGCTCGGCAACGTAGTCCTTCTCGCGCAGCGCGCGCTCCACAAAGGCCCATCCGTCGCGGCGGTATGCGTCCACAATCACCGGACTGCAAGCACTGCAGTTGGGGTAGGCCTCGCCGCGGAGGACCACGTTCTGGAAGGACGATATGAAGCCGCGCACCTGATGGGGGACAGTGCCAAGCGGATGGTTCGGAGGGTCACGTTCGGCATGAAGCCCGGTGGTCTTAGGAGCGGGGGCTTTGCCCTGCATAGGATGCTGAAGAAGACTGGCAAGCAATTCGACTGCCATGGCCGAGGCAATCGGGGCAATGCCCGGGCGGGTGACTGTGCATTGTTGATCAAGGGTTTGATCACGCATGGACTGTAGTATGTTGCGTTAGTAATTGTGGCAAATTTCCCGTGGATAGCATGTATTCAGCTTACATCGGCAGGGGCGACCACGTCATTGCAGAAGTAACAGCCCAATGGCTTTTGGCCAGTCTGGGCGACTTGCTCGTCGTCGATTTCAGTTCCGTGTCGCATGACTACATAGCTGTCGAAGCCAAGAGCAGCATTTAGAACAATCTTGCCGGCTGCCTTGGCCATAACAGTAGGCAGCCAACGAGACTCACGAGTGTCCATCAGCAGGAAAATGACATCATGCTGCTCAATTAGACTTTGTAACTTGTCAAAGTTTGCCTTGGTTTTCTCAGTGTCAGTCATGGCATGTCCAATCATGGGGACTGCAAATTGATGGCCAACTGAAGTGACACCAGGATAAATATCCATGAGGGCCGATGCCGCGGTGGTGGCCTTGGGAGAGCCACCATCCAAGCAGTCCTTAAATACGAACAGAGGCTGTCGCACAGGATTTGAGAATGAGACTTTGCCGTAGTCAACAAACGTAATGTTTTTGATGCCCCAAGCCATCAAGTTTCGGGCCACGTAGCTGCCCAGGGTGCCTGCACCAAGAAGAAGGCACTTTTGCCGGCTGATGTTCTCGAGCATCAGATTAGGGGCCAGCCGCCACTTCATGAGCTTGAGATTCAAATCAACAGACTGATCTGCGATACGCAGCGGGTCCATGTACGCCGCCAAACTAACGCGCCTGTACTTGAAGCTGGAACCGTTCTTCTCCCAGCCAGTCACCTTTGGAATCTCGGCGGTTTCAAGGGGCTCTTCAATTTTGTCAACGGCCTGGAGGGTCATGATAATGGTGCGGGCAGCATCGCGGTGGCTGTGCACATCACGGTAGCACAGAATGTTGACCTTGTCCATTTTGAAGCGGCGCTGAATCAGGACAAGCAAATTGCGGAGCTGCCAGCCGGGATTCCGCGAATAGTTTGATGAGTCAAGGAAGCCAACATAGCGGTCCTCTTCGGCAACACCGTCAAAGAAGCCACGATCAAAGCTGCCAATGCTGTCAACTACCCACAGATACGGCAGCTCTTCCTCCTCGTCCTCAAAGCCGGCAAACGACCTGTTTTCAGTGGCCACTTCAGTAGCTTCATCGCCATCCTCGTTGAGAGTAGAGCGGAGGACCTTCTTTGCGATAAAAAAACCGTGCTGGCGGGGGTCCTTGACTCTGTACTGCCAGCCATCGACACTTTCTACCAGTGCCGTGCTTTCGTGGGGCGTGATGTGGGCGACTTCGGCAGCATGAATCCACGACGAGTGCAAAGCGGGGAAGGCAAACCAGTACGTGTAGTTAAATTTTTTCAGGTCGGCGTAGGAAATAAGTATAAAGGACGAGAGTAGTGACGGTACTGAATAAATGGTTCCGTCCTTGATGGCGTCCCAGATTTGCTTGGCGGAATGCTTGAGGAGAGCGCTGCGATCAAGGTTTTTGAAGTCTTCCCAGGTATTTGTGTTGCGGAGGGTGCCATCGGCACGGCCAGAGCCTCGAGGGGCAGTGTACTGAGAGGTCAAGGAATTACCTGCGACCTGCACTTTACAACTGTCTTCAGGGCGAGATACGCGGGCCTCATACGCACCGGTGATTGTGCGAGCCGAGTCATCGAGCATGTCATGTTCAAGCTTCATGGAGAACAGAGCCGAGTAAAAAGGCAGCTCGATCTCGGACGAGAGAGGCACGAACTGTAGAGGCTTGCCAGCCAGAAGCTCAGCCATGTTGAAGGATTTGAATAAGGCGGCAAAGAAGGCCGGGTGAGGAGAGGGGTATCCCAAAGGTTGTCTTGTAGAGGAAGATAGGATCAGCTAGTACTTTTGCTATATGGTGTGAAGGCTGGCGACAGGAGATGCGGCGTTGGCTTTTTGAAGTATGCCGATGCTGTAAAGACATACGAGACGGTGCAGTAAAAGCCGAGGAGCTGAGATCAGAAACCTAGAGTGGGTGGTGGTGCGTGGGCGTTGGGAGAGGCTGCACGAAGACAGAAGCAAATAAGTGAGCTGGATGCTACTGAAACAGAATCGCAGAGAATAGCACAGCAAAGAGGTGATCACATGTCGAGGCGACCTTTACAATGTGAGGAATAAATGGGTGGGAAGAGAGTTGTTTAAATGCAACAGGCCGAAAACAGAAGCAGGGCTCTCATTGGCTGGCGAGGCGAAACATCTGTCATATGGTTACTCACCAAATATAGTTGTGCCTTTTTGACGGCAGCCGAGCACAGCAACAAAACAAGCGTTTTGTTTGCAGCAACAGTTGAACTCAAAAGAGGGAGAGAAAAGAAAAAGGGACGTATGTGGTAATGTTGCTTGTTTCGCCTAGGAAATGGAGAGTCCGGGAAAGATTTGATTGCAGCGTTTGAGCAAGCAAGCAAGCAAGCAAGCAAGCAGCAGTAGCAGTTAGTAGCAGTAGCAGCGACAGCCAGGTCACAGGGACAAATCAAGCCAGGTGGGTGGGACGAGTTGGAGTTCCCGTTTTAGAGATGTCGAGCCTTGGCCTGGGCACAAGTGGGCAGGGATGGCTGCTATAGTCAATTGGTTTGGCAGCAGCACAGAGAATGAAGAGTCACTTCCACTTCACTGTCTACAGGCCAGGCAGGGCTAGACAGAGACAGTGGCCTTGGCTGGAGGCTAAGCTGACTGGCCTGATGGCAGGTAAGATGCAGACAGACAGGCAGACAGACAGACAGACAGGCTGATTAATGCCAGCCAAAGAACAGAAGCCCCTCACCTCTCTGCACTAGTCACAAAGGCGGGGTACTGCAGCTGAGGCGGAAGCCGAGCGAAGCGATGCGAAACTGGGGGGGCGAGCAAGCAATGACGTGGGGTGATGCCCGATTAGGAGGCAGGATTAGGAGGGGTCGTTCGGTCTTGCGGCGGCGATGATTGTGATGGGCAGCGGAGAAAAAAAGCCGATGGATATTGGAAATGCGAGAAGCAATATTGGGACACTTTTGGGGCATGAGAGGACAAGAGAGAAGCAGAAGAATCGTGTGCAGAAATTTCAGGCACAACGTTTTATTGCGTATGACTAAGACTTGTGCGAATATCGTCAAATGTGGAAGGTTCCAAATCTGACAGGCACGGGCTGCTCTTGCCCATCAGGGCAGTGGGAGTGGGATGGATGTACCTACATACAGTGTGTATGCACGCGCTGTATGCACATACATACAGTGTGTATGCACGCGCTGTATGCACATACATACAGTGTGTATGCACGCGCTGTATGCACATACATACACGTACGTATGTACGTGTGTACTGGTTGAGCCTCGGGATGTGGCTCTAGTGCTGCATGCTACTGTCTCTGTTGGGCTCGCTCGTGATAATGCGACAGCGACTCTTGTGTTCTTCCCTGTTGCTCTGCCCTGTTTAAGCTTCTGCGCGGGGGGGGGGGGGGCTGCAGCCGGCAACAGGGCGCCCCTGGGCACTTGAAAGGACCCGCTTCT
>JADILG010000058.1:0-10000 GCA_017591655.1 Thielaviopsis populi | reverse complement strand
AACTGCATGAAGCGCCGCGTCGGCTGCGTGCTCGTCACGCGCGAGAACCGTGTCATCAGCACCGGCTACAACGGCACGCCGCGCGGCCTGTGCAACTGCTCCGACGGCGGCTGCCCGCGCTGCAACTCGGGCGGCAGCGGCAGCGGCGCCGCCCTGAGCACGTGTCTGTGTCTGCACGCCGAGGAAAATGCCCTGCTTGAGGCGGGCCGCGAGAGAATCCGCGAGGGCTCTGTCCTGTACTGCGACACGTGCCCGTGCTTGACGTGCAGCATCAAGATCTGCCAGGTCGGCATCAGCGAGGTCGTGTACAACCAAGGCTACACCATGGATAGAGACTCGGCCAAGATATTCAGCGAGGCCGGAGTCAAGCTGCGCAAGTTTGTGCCTGTAAGTCATTGGCTATTGATCGGTGCTATATCATGCAGACAGAATACTAATCACACAGCACAATCGACAGCCTTCAAACGATGACATGTATATATAAAGCATCTATCTAGAGAACAAGAGATATTTACCATTACCGTAATCGCTATCGTGCCATGTCTTTTCTACAACGTCGCTTTTTATATATCCCATGCTATAAACAAACAATACATCCTCCTCCTCCTTCTCTACTCCCAATTCCCCGGTCCAAACAGCCCCCCTATTGCCTGCGCCCTCTTCTCCGCCCCCTTCAGCTTCTTGGCCTCTCTCTTCTTCTCCGTCTCCGCCAGCGCCGCCCTGCGCTCATTCTCTCGCGCAAACCCACTCAAGCCCGAGCCCTTGACCGCGCCCTTGCGAAGCGGGCCAGCATCGCCGACTCCGCCGCTCGTCGTGCTTGTCGACCCAGCAGCCGCCGAGCTTGCCGCATTCGCCATGGCCGACGAAATGAGCGAGCTGGTCGCGCCGCGCAGCAGGCTGCGCGTGCGGCCCTGCGACGACCCCGGCGCCGAAAACGCCATGCGGCCGCCGTTTGCGGACCCCGTGCTGTGGGACGAGGCCGAGCGCCTGAGCGAGAGCCGGTCGATAACCTGCGATCCCGCGCGGCGCAGCGGCGGCGCGCCTGCAATTGACGAGGCGTCCTCAAGGTCTGGCGTGCCCCTGATCTCAATGCCATCGTCGCCGTCAGCCGTGTTGTCTGCTGAGAGCTTGTCGCGCATGACCGCAGCGCGCTCGTACGTGTCGTCTAGCAGCTCCGTAAGCTGCGAGCGCACATCCTGCAGCGTCGCCGGCTTCTTTTCCTTTCTGCGCTTCGCCTTGCGCAGAGGCAGCGCGCCGGCGCCAGAGAGGAGCGTGGCGTCTTGCAATGTCTCGTCGTCGGCACTGAATCTAAGACTGGGCATGTCCATCTCAATGATGGGTGCCTCATTGGGCGCATACTCGTCGACAATGGCGCGCATGTAAGCCTCGTTTCCGGGAGCTTCGGCTGTCTTGCGCAGACGTTCGTTGGCCAGTAGCTCCCGCTGCATCTTTTCAAACTGCCGGCGCTTCATGCGACGGCGGCGCTCGCCGTCTGACTCCGAGTCAGAAAGATCGTAGTTGGCGCCGCGTTTGCGACGGAGGCCACCGGTAGTGATGTCCTTGTAGAGCTTCTGGACTTGGGCCTCTTCGGCAACCCGCTCGCGCTCACTGTAGGAAGCTTGTTAGCAGTGTGTTCTCGAATACAATACACAGTCCAAGGCTCAATAAAGGAACACAGTATGCCGTGAACTTACTTGTAAAAAGCCGCCAGCTTCCGTTCGTCAGCCGTGCTCGCCTTGGTCTCATCGTCAATCATTTCCTTGACCGATGCAGCGTCCGAGTCCTCATCGCTAAGCTCCCCGTCAGCACCGCCAAGGCCGGCGTATTCATCGTCCGACTCCTCGGCCTGGTCATCAACCATTTCATTGGCCTTGCTTGCTTTGCGGTCAAACGCCTCGGCCAGTTTCCTGGCCTTCCTTTCGGCCTTCTTCTGCCTGCGCGCCGCCTCCTTCAACACGTCTGCCGCCGATCGAGTACCAAAGCCAAACTCGTCCGCATCGTCTTCCGGAGCCCGAGCAGCCACCTTGTCTGAGGCGCCCGCCAGCGCAGTGGGCGTGGATGCCCGTGCCGATGCGCGCGCAGCCAAAGCTTCCTCCTTGGATCGAAGCCGGCTCTTGGTCTTCTTTGCAGCCGCCACCGGTGATTCGGGCACCACGCTCTCGTCGCGCTGCGAAGGCTCGACATCGACAAACCGCTCCTTCAGGGGCTCAATGTAGTCCAGGCCCTGATCTTGCGTCATCTGCAGATTTGACATTTGCGACAGCGCCAAGTCGTGGTCGTTCAAGTTGCCAAAGGCGTCGCCGTGCTGTGAGAAGCGCAGACTGAAGTTGTTGACCAGGCCCTGTGTTTCGACTCCCTGGCTCTCGTCTTCTGGCTGGCTCTTTTTGCGCATGCCCTGAGAGTCGGCCTGGCTATCGGGCCCTTGGCTTGCCATGACGATGTCAGGCTGGCTATCGGCCAGCATCGGGAACGCATCTTGTGTAAAGTCGGGCATTGAAGCACCATCGAAAGTAGGCGGTACGGCATCCGGGTCCTGGCTTTCATTGAGCGTTCCTGCAAACATCTCGGCAAGATCCATATCGGCCGGCCCGTTGACTGGTATGCCGGGAATGAAGGGCTTGGTGGCGGAACGCAAGACTGACGTGGGGGCGACAGGAGACTCGTTGGCACCTGCTGCACCAAATACAAGGCCGGCTTTTGGCCGGGGAGTCTGCATTGCCTTACTAGAAGCATCGGGCAACGTCGAGGGAGACTTGGCGGTGTTGGGCGCGGGCGCTGTAGAAGTATCTTCGTCTTCATCGTCAGAAAGCACTTGGACGTTCTTCTTCGGTCGGCGAGACTTGATTGCGGGTTCCTCGTCATCGTCGTCGTCATTGTTGTTTTCGACGGCGGCAGCAGCAACTGAAACCTCTTCTTGCCCTCCACTCTCCTTGTTGTCGACGTCATCTTCTTCGTCGTCGTCTTCCTCCTCCTCCTCCTCCTCCTCCTCGTCTTCGTCTTCGGAGCCAGACAGCTCCAGCGCTGCCATGCCCTCTCCTTCCTCCTCGTCCACATCCTCATCGCCCGACCCATCAAACGATTCATCCTCGCTGTCATCATCCAACAGCCCATCCTCATCCACCAGCTCGCCGTTCTTCTTTGCCCGCGCGCGCTCCATCCGGCGCAGCCTCTCGTTTTCCTCATGGGCCTTAGCCAGTATATCCTCGACCTGCTCGACCTCTCGCTCGCGCTCCTCCTCCGTCTGTACGTGAATTCCCTTGCTCTTGAGCAGCTTTATTTTCGCCTGGTACTCGCGCTTCGCCTGTTCACGCGCCTTGTGCCGTAGGTCGGCCTCGACTTTTTCCTTCATGAGCCGCACGCTATGGCCTTCGTCTTTGCCGACAAACTGCAGCAGCGTGGCCATTCCAGGCTCCATTTTCTCTATTGGCACAGCAATCTTGCTAACGCGATCGTTGGAGTAGTCGACAATCTCAATTTCCCCGTCGTCGAGCGTAATGGATTCCAGCTTGAGATCGGGAATCTTGATTTGTCGCGTGGACTTCTTGGCTGACTGCTCGGAGGCCGCTTGGGGTGCAGGAGCAACGGCATCTGAGTCCTCACCAGCAACAGGCACGGTAGCAGAGGCACCAACGGGGACTTGTGCTTCTCCCTTGTCACCGTCATCTTTCTGTCCGTCCTCCTGGTTCTTTGGAGCCTCCTCCTCATCCTCCTCTTCCTCGGCGCCTGCAGGCTTGAAATCGAACATGGCAAAGAGCTTTTTCTTGTCAAACTTCTTGCGCGTCTTGGCCTCGTGAGCAAGCTGCATATTCCGCTGGATGCGCTGTGTTTCACGGTGCATGTCCTCCATGGCTTTCTTGCTCGCCTGGCGCGCCTGCTTTGGTGCTCTCTCCTTTGGCGTTCTCTCGCTTGGTTGCGCCGCGTCTGCCAAAAAGTCGGCCATATCATCATCAACGTCGTCCATGGCCACATCGCCCTCGTCCTCATCGTCCGACCCTGCGTCGATCTGGCGCGCAGCGCGCTTGGCTGCTTCTTCGGCTTCCCGTGCCAGGCGTTCTTGGCGCTTGCGTTCAAGCAGGGCCTGTAACCGCGGGTTCTTGGCCATGGCTGCCACCGCCTCTTCATCTGCCGCGGCATCCTCTTCATCGTCGGCATTGTCGTTTGTAGGCTTGGCGGGCACTTTCTTGAGAGACTTGGACGCTGATTGTGGGCCCGGAGAGACAAACAGCCCGCCGGGGCTTTGTGAGAAGGTGGGGGCAGGAGTAGACTGCACATCAGGCGACCTCGCTATCTGTTTCAAACGACGTTTTATCGAGGACACGTCATCGTCATCGTCATCGTCATCGTCGTCATTATCATTATCGTCAGACTTGTCTCGTATCGGTTCTGTCGTCGCCGGCTGCAAAAGCTTTCTCCGCAATCTCTCACGTGCTGTCATGCCCGCATGGGCGTCCTCATCCTCATCCAACGCCGCGTCTCCGCCCGCCTTTGCCGCCTGCGCCTGCGCCAGCATCTGCGCTGCAAAGCGGCCGCGGGGTCTGACGACCTCGTCTTCTGATTCCGATGAGCTGCCGGGGTGCGCGGCAGCTACGGGCCGCGTAATCTTTCGTCGTGTGATGGCCGGTTCCGAGTCGCTCTCGTCGGGTTCTGAGCCGCTGTTCTGTCCCGCCAGCAGGGCGTTGAGTCGGGAGCGCCCGGCCAGGCCCCGCGAAATGGATACCGGCGAGCTGCCATCCGGTGATGGTGATCGAGAAGACATCTTGTAGATGGTTGTGTGTCGAGCAAAAGGCGGGGGGGTAAGACGCAAACTTGGTGATGCTAAGCAAACGAAGACAAAAAAAAAGGCAAGTTCGGGTATATTTCTGGCAATAACGAAGCGGTACCAAGAGAATTCAGTCAAGTCAGACTCAAAAACAAAAATGACTCGGCAAATAAGACTGCAATGTGGTCATAGATTGTGCCGTGTTTGTTTAGAAATAAAGATAAAGATTTGTTTATTTAGGGTCAATCTTTAGTGGGAAATCCCTGGCCAAGGCGACAGCGTTACACGAGGCCAGACGCGTAGACGCGTTCTCGCGTACGGGCGCGTTAAGTGCCTTACAAACGTTATATGTGTGTAACCTTTTGGTTAGGGTTAATATGCCTCTGATTACAATCCACCTAGACGACATCACAGTTCTCACGGCTGTGAACAATAGCACGACAAACATGACATGACATCAGTTGGATTAAATACAAAAAGAAACAACCATACCAAAGACAATACTAGCCAATCACCATAGCCACGCAAGCAGGCAACGACCAGCAAGCCCAAGTATTTTTTCTATTTCTTGCTCTTCCTCCTCTTCTCATCGTCCTCCATCGCTCTCACGTCCAAAAGGTATCGTTTCTTAAACAAAGCAACGCAAGAACGAAAGAGAAGAGAAACCCAAAACACTAATCGAACACGTGATGACGTCAAACACGTCAAAGACAACGAGGGAAAACACAGTGACAAACAATGACGCTGGCTCCGAAGGAAGCAAATCGAGGATCCCAAGTTCGTGACGTTGTCAGTGTCATTACCATATTAGTTTTTTTTCCTTTCTCTCCTCTCCTCTCCTCTCCTCTCCTCTTACAAACGATCGCCAACTCGCATGGCAACAACAAATAAAGCCAATGCAAGACAAAGCTTCAAGCAAAACATCAAAACGCACACACGCACACACAGAAACAAAGTATCACACAAAGCAAGAAAAAAAAAGAAAACTCCAATAAACCCAAAAAAAGACACAAAGAAATAATAAGAAAAAAGAAGAAAAAAAAAGGGGGGGTAAGGGTGAAACAAGAAGAAATGGAATCAAGTGGAAGGGAAAAAAGAAATAAGAAGAGAAAAGCCGCCGTTTATGATTTACTGGGGAGCGCACTGGACACGCTCAGCACCAGGGTGACCATCCTCGTCCTCATCCTCGTCCATGGCGTTTCCGCCAAAGCCTTGCCGGCCCGTGTTGTCGACGTCCTCTAGGTCGGCATCCTCAACCATGGCATCTTCGGGGGGAGTCGGCATTTCCAGTTGGTTGGGCAGAACGCTGCGCAGCGCCTCAAAAGCAGCAGGATCCTCGGTCCAGTTCTTTTCGGGGAACTTGACGGAGAAGGAGATGTACATGTTGCCAAAGTCGTGGTGGCGCGGGGTCGGCATACCCTGGCCGCGAATCATCTTGATGGCGCCCTGGGCAATGGCCTCGCCGGGCAGGATTTCCACCGTCAACCAGCGATCGTCCAGGTGCTCAATGTGAATAGTGCCGCCAGCCAGAGCAGTGACCAGGGGGATTTCACACTGGTATAGCAGGTCGTCCTCCTTGCGAGTAAAGCGGGGGTGGGGCTTCTGCTCAATCTCGAAAATCACATCACCGACCTCGATGCCTGGGGCCTGATCACCCTGGCCGCGGAACTCGATTTTGGTGCCGTTGTGGACACCACGATCAATGTGCACATGAAGAACCTTGCGGTCGATAACAGTTTTCTTACCATTGCACTGCTTGCAACGGTCCTTGTCCTGGACAGTCTCGCCCTCGCCGTTGCAGTCAGTGCAGACAGCCTGGAAGCGCTGAACCATGGGGCCCATCTGGCGCATCATAATCTTCATACCACGACCCTCGCATCCAGCGCAGCGCTTGACAGAGCCAGGCTTGCCGCCGATACCAGTGCACTTGGGGCAGATGATGGAGCGCTGCAGAGCCAACTTAGAAACCTTGCCACGGTACACGTCTTCCAGGGACACCTTGTGGATGTGGTGAATGGTACGGGCCTTGGGAGTGCCACGGGAAGAAGGCCCGCCGCCGCCGAACATGCCACCAAAGCCGCCGCCGCCGCCACCGAAGAAGTGAGCAAACAGATCATCGGCGCCCATGCTACCGTGACCGCCTCCAGCACCACCCTCCAGGCCACTCTCGCCAAACTGGTCGTACGCGGCTCTCTTCTGGGAATCGGAAAGAATTTCGTAAGCGGCGGAGATTTCCTTGAACTTCTCTTCGGCTTTGGGGTTCGACTGGTTCTTGTCTGTTCAAGAAAGAGATGTGTTAGCCAGGCTAGGCTCACAATGCTACGACAAAAACGACAAAAGTAACTTACCAGGGTGGTACTTGAGAGCGTTGACCTTGTAGGCCTTCTTCAGCTCAGCCTCCGTGCAGGTTGGCGAAACCTATAAACGTGATTAGCGAATGAAGGAGACAAGCAGCAAAAGTGGAATGTACTTACGCCCAGAGTATCATACAGCTTAGTTTCTTTAACCATTTTGACGAATTGTGATGTGTAGCAAAGACCAATGAGAAGGAATTACAGGATTAGAAGCAGGTCACGCGCAAGAAGGTAGTTCGACACCGAAGATAGGGTGTAGAATCGGAAGAAAATGCGGAGGCTCCAAAGGATGGTAGGAGGAGAAAGGCGAGACGAAGGATGCAGACGTTTCGCTAAGCTAGTAAGCAAAGATGTTAGTTTTAAGTGTTACATGAAGAGTGAGATAGTTGTGAAGCTCGTGAGATGCCTTGTTTTCCACCGGCCAGGGACCAAAGAAGAAATATTGGAGAGGTTGTTGAGACGCAGAGGCCAGCATAGAGACAAGAAGAGGCGGAGAGGAGGCGGAGCCGCACAGCAAGAGTCCAAGACAGAGCTGCACAGCAACCGAGTCCAAGACAAGAATACCAACTGCAGGCAGCAAATGCCACCTGCTCGTGGGCAACAAGCCTGTTTCAAAGAGGCCGTTTTTCTTGGTCCCAAGTGCTCTGCCAGTGTGCTTGTTCTGTAATGCCCCCATTGTGTCCGAGGAGGAAGTGCCCGTGCAAGGGAGATTGGCCAGAAGCGAACAAAGACAAGGCCCATGGAAGGCAGAGAGAAGAAAAAAAAAAGAAGCCAGCCGACAGCCCTTCCCTTCCCATGCCATGCCATGCCATGCCATGTCCTCCTCCCTGTTCGGCAGCACATCAAACGCAGACCCCGGGTCCCAGAAGGCGCCCAAGCGTGAGGTGAGTGCAGGCAGGTTTGCGTTGCTCTATAAGCTCTGAGTAGCCAGGCGGACAGGCACGCGAGACCGGGGGAGCGATTGTTTGTCTCTTGTCTCTATGAAGGCGTATCGTCGGTGGTCGCTTCGCAGAAGGCGGGGGGGAGACTGTCTCATCAAGGTGACCGTCTTTGATCGAGGGATTCTTCGATAGTATTCTTTTTGGGCCAGGCCAGACCAGGTGGGAGGAGCACACAGAGAGAACATGATGCTTCAAGATAGCTAAAACGAAAAAAAAGAAGAAAAAAAAACAACGAGGCAGAAAACAAAGAGATAGCAGATAGCTAGCAAAAGAACACTCACCCCAAGACGTAAAACCGTCGAGAATAGAGAACAAAGCCGTCGTGACAAAGAGATCTGGGGGGGATTTCCAGGATGTGTCGAATGTCGAAGCTCGGAAGAGAAGAAAGAAGAAAAAGAAAAGCGTTGGAAGAGGAGAGAAGAAAAAAAAATATAGCAGAAAAAAAAGGTTGCCAGTGGTTTTGGGGAAGAAAGTTTTGAACAGTTTAAAGTCCCTGGATTATCAACCCTTGAAAAACGTTTGGCGGGGCTGGGGGGGGAGGAGGGAGGGAGGGAGGAGGAGGAGGGGAGAGGGGGGACCGTTTGTACTTGTAGCGCTGTATTATAGCACTAAAGCTGGCGATGAAGAGATTTAGTTTAGGGCAAGACTTGCAAGAATGTCCAGCGCAGTTGGGCCGCAAGATGGGGAGGCCGACAGAGAAGTTTCTAGCAGCGTGGAGAAAGACAGAGGGCGAGGTGAAGAAGTGACAATTACCAAACATAGGTACACATACACATACACACGCACCACGCACCACGCACCATGCACTACACAATCTGCAGCCAAAACAAGAAGTCGCCCGTCGTCTTTTTGCACTTGTCCATGCTCACTCATCTCACTCATGGCAGGCATGCATGGCCTTAACAGCCATTGGCCGGGCTGGGCCCCTATAACTCTCTGTACAGGACCCTTCTGTAAGCACCACGCAGCAAGGAACAGCGGTTTAATGTACAGAGGCTACCGCCAACAGGGCTGTGCACTGCACGCCCGAGTCCACTGAAGCCGCACCCAAAAAAGAAAAAAAAAGAAAAAAACAAGCAAGTGAACAGAAAGTGACATGGCTCTTCTGAACGCAGGCGCCCGATTGGGAAATCCGTGGAAATCCGTGGAAATCTATGAGATTCCATGGACGTCGCTCGCCTTCCCAAAAGAGCCAAGCCCTCCCCTCCATGGAACTCTGTGGAAGCTTATCGAGTTTTCTCCGCCACTGCAACGCGCGCCGTCTGATTGGCCAGGCTAGTCTCATAGTCTCAATGGGTAATTGGTGCAAGCTGGGCAAACAACGCTGTCGCCGGCCCACTTGCCCTTCTTCTCCCTGAAACCCCGTTTTTTCTTTTTCTTTTTTTTTGTGTGCTGACAGTTGGCGAACAGCGGCTTTTCCTTCCTTGTTTACGCCCCTCCTCCCTCCCTCGTAGCACACATCTAGGTACCTGGCTAAGTACCAGTGTATTTTTTTTTTACTGTTTCTTCTTGTCTTCCCTTTATTTTTGTGAAGAGGAAGAAGAAGAAGATCCCTTCCTTGTACTATGCTGCAAGATTGCAAGATGTATAGCCGCCGTCGTCGCCATCGACAGGAACGAGTAGGGATCGCAGCAGTGTATGCTCATACATACCAATATCACGCCTATCAAAGAACAGAAATAAACACCACGAGGCCAAAGTTGTCGTTGTCCTCTGTCCTCTGTCCTCTTCTCAATACGCCCTAGTTACACACATGTACGTACCTACATGTACCTCTTCCCTCGTTCCAGATCTAGGCTCTTTCCTTCCCCTTCCTCTTGCCGCACCCGCCGCCCGGAAGCCTTGCGTCTTAGTGAAAGCAAAAATACAAAAATACAAAAATAAAATAAAAATAAAATAAAATAAAAATAATAAAAAAAGAGCCTCCCCCTCCCTTCCGCCCCCCG
>JADILG010000057.1:25351-56001 GCA_017591655.1 Thielaviopsis populi | reverse complement strand
CGTCATAGTCTTGCTGTAGCGACAAGCCCGCCGCCCCCCCCGCCTTCCGCCTCACCCCACGACGTTATCGATCCGAGTTTTCTGCCCCGCCTTCCGCCTCACCCCACGACGTTATCGATCCGAGTTTTCTGCCCCGCGATCTGCATCTCCACTCCCGCACTGCGACGGCCCTCATCGGCGGCGTCCGGCCTGCTCCTCTCCGTGCCGGCAATTCCCGATACATCGACTCTCCGACGCCTCCCGCATCTCACATCGCCGGCCGCCATGCTAGAGCGCGCCACCAACGCGACGCTGGGGTGCGACCCGCGGGCTTTCGGCCGCCTGCTGAACTCGGCCATCCAGATCCATATCCGGCCGCGGCCGCAGGTTACACAAAGGAAACTGACGCCGCTGTTCTGGCAGCACGGCGCTTCTGCCATTGAGCTCTCATCGGCATGGCTGTCGTTGGCTCGTGAAAAGCTCAAAGACGTGTCTCTGGCATCCCCCCCGCTGGCCTCCTTCCTGTACCCCAAGGACATGGCCGAGAAGGCCGTACTGAGCCGCAGTTTGAGAACGGGGCTGGGCAGCATGTCAATACGAACGAAGCCACCGCCCTCAGCGGCGCTAGCCGGGGCGCGGCAAATCACAGTCTCGGCTCGAAATACCATCCCAGCACCCATGATGCCGCTGCAGAGAGCCCTGGGCATGTCGTCGCTGCTGGCACCAGACTACCTTCGATACAGCGAAATGCGGGACGTGGACAGCGAGCCGGGCGCGTATTCAGATGCCGAGTTTGTCGAGCCGCTCTATGTACCGGCCGGCCCCGGCCAGCTGCCACACTATTTCCAACCGCACATGTCCACGGCAACCAAGATCCACGAGATCATCCGAAACGAAGACTACCAGTACTCGGACCTGCTGTGGAAGCTGTACGAGCAGCTGCCGTCGCACGAAGTTGCTGCGCTCCGGCTTCCCATGCTGCTGTTTCTGGCGCAGTGTAGCTCTCCGGCCGAGCTCGACCGCATGCAGCACTTGATCTCGACAACGCCCAGCATGGAGTTCAACAACGATATGACCACGGTGGCCGTGCGTCTGTACATCCGCCTGCGCGACATCTCCAAGGCCTTTGAGTACTTTTGCCGCGGCCTCACCAAAGTCTCGTCGCCACAGCCGCTCGAGGATCTTATCATCTACTCGTTTTGGCTGCGAGACTGGCAGCTGCTCAGCAACGTGTGGCAGGCTTGGATCAACATCCGCAACGACACCCCCAAGCTTCGGGAAGTGGCCAAGATTCCCAACTTCCACCACCACCTCCTGCGCTTCTTCAAATACACCGGCTTCTACGACCGCTCCGAGCTGCCTGAAGACTTTTCCCTGATTCCCGATGTGCCAGACAAAGAGCCCAAGGACCCTGCGAACGGCTACATTTTCCGATACCAGTTCCACAAGAGGCTCGCAACCTCGCGGTTCCGCGACCTTGTGCGGCAGCTGTCTAAAAACGTTCTGGACGGCGACTGTCCTGCATGGAAAGCCGAGCCGTTCCTGGCTTTGGTGGCAGAGTCGAGTCAGCACGAGTCCTACATCATCAAGTCCGCCGAGGAGCCCAACCACGTACACTTCAAACAGCTCTTCGTTAACTACCGCAACACCGAGTCGTACTCGCCGAGCCATGACGTCCTGCAGACCGTGTTTTCCGTGGCCAAGGAGCACAAGGATGACCAGATGGTCATCATGGTCTACGAGGACTGGATCCGCTTCTACTCATATCTGCCGCAAAGCTTCATGTTCAAGATGATGAACTATTTTGCGTACCGCGGCGATCCCAAGGCCGTGCACACCATCTGGAAGCGCCACCGCAGAGATTCCATCAACATTATGAGAGCTGAAGCAGCTCCTGCCCACCTCAAGAAGCTCCTGCCCAAGCGTGCCGCGCCGCTGCACCCTGCCGGCAACACGGAAAACGACGCCATCAACGACGTGCATGAGCCGTACGACCTGCGCATGACGTACCGCCGCTACCGTCTCATTGCCTTTGCGCTCCAGGGCTCCGTCAAGCGCGCGCGCGCCCAGCTCGACGAGATTGTGCGCATGGAGGGCAGCGCCGACCTGACGCTGTGGAACGCGCTGCTGGTTGGCTTCCGGCGTAGCAAGGACTACCGGGGCGCCGTGAAGCTGTTCATGGAGCTGACCACGGTTGCCCAGCCGGACAACAAGGTCTTTGCCAACATGATGAGTACGGCAGCAACGCAGGGAGATCTGCAGTATGCGCTGGAGCTGTTTGGCCAGGCCAAGGAGCTCAAGATGGAAAACACCGTCGACATTGTGGAAAAGGTGGTGTTTGCCTTTTGCTGCACTCGCCAGTTCACGCAGGGCAAGGCCGTGCTGGAGTGGGCGCTAGAGTCTGGGCTGGCATCGACGCGCATGTTCAACCACTTGATGCGCGGCCAGGCCACCGAGAACAAGCTGCTGGGGCTCGAGGCCATGGTTGAGCTGATGGAGAAGCACAGCTTCGCGTGGGACAGCTACACCTTTGTGGCCTACATGACCGGTTTCGTCAAGACGCGCATGCCCGAAGCTGGGTGGAAGGTGTACAAAATGGCGCTCAAGTCGCGCCGCCTGATTCCCGAGGCCGAGCACTTTGCTGTGCTCATGTACGGCTGGAACACGTCGGGCCAGCCGTGGCGTACGTTTGAGATGCGCGAGCTGATGCGTGAGCTGGATGTTCCCCACTCGCTGGACACCATCCGCCTCATGGTGATTGCCAAGCACCAGTGGGTGAAGATGTATACCGCAAAGCCGTGGTTGACGCAGGTGCCGTGCGAGGGCGGCGAGCCCGAGAGTCTGACCGACTTTTACCGCAAGCAGCTTGCCCTTGGCGAGGCCAGCATGAGTAACCCGCGTGAGTGGCACATTAACAGCGTCGTCCATTCGCAGATGGTGGCGCGGTCGCTAGCTACCCTGACCAGCATCCACCACTGGGATCTTGCCGAGGAGCTGCTGGACATGTACCTGCGAGACGCCAGCTTCATCAAGCTGCCCAACAGCGTGCTGTCACCGGCCATGTGGATCTACTACAACAAGCGCGACTACGCCAAGGTCAAGAGCGCGTGGAACAAGATGTTTAGCTCTGCCGTCGACTCGGGCCGCGCGTCGGCCAGCCTGGTCAAGTCGCAGGTCGCCGAGGCCGGCAGCGAGGCCGCCGCGCCCGAGCCCGTGGCCGACCAGCTGCCGCAGCGGTCGGACGACTCGACGGTGCTGTCGGGCGTGCGCTGGATGCTCGACGGCCCGTTCACCACGATGCGTTTTGTGCTGACGCAGGAGGGCGACGCGCGCGGCCTGCTCGCACTGACCGACCGGCTGGTGGCCAACGGCTTCTGCCTCAGCCGGCGCAACTGGAACCACGTGGTGCAGATGCTGGCCCAGCGCGGCCTGCACACCGAGGCCTTTACCATGTGCGAGAAGCGGCTGATCCAGACGTGGGCCGGCTGGGCCACGCGGCGACGGCGAATGGGTGGCGGCCGCGCGCTGAAGCCCGAGGTGCGGTGGATAGGGCGGCACAAGAACACGTTGTACGCCACGTCGTACACGCTCACGGTGCTGCTCAACGAGTACCAGAAGCTGCAGGAGATGGAGCCGTGGAGCTCGGACGCGGCGTCGACGCTGGAGCACCTGCGCGAGAACTGCAAGAACGTGCTGGATGCGCTGAAGACGTGGAAGTACAGCGGGTCGGACGTTGAGAAGGAGCTGTTTGGCGAGAACGAAATGGTGCGCGAGCTCAAGGCCCACCGCGAGCGCGACCTGCGCTACGAGAGAGAGCAGTTTGACCTCATGGTGGGCGGCGAGAATATGCAGCCGCCGGGCGAGGAGGAGGACGAGGAGCGGCAGAGGCGCGCGGTGGGCGAGCATCTGCAGGCCAAGGGCCCGATTGGCGGTGTGACGGTGGATGAGGAGCCTGCAAAGAAGGAGTAGGGCCGGGCGAGATTGGGCGGTTGTGTGGGCGCCGATTGTATTATAAGATTCTCGTGGAGACTTGGCCTTTTGTATACCACATGCAAGACTGTATAGCAATATTGCACAATGCTGTTGATCGACATTCACAGTGACGCAGCAGGAAGATGATAGAAATACTAGATTAGACGGGTATAGACCAAGTAATAAACACCATAGCATGCATCGCCGGGGCAGTCAGTAGCTTGTTCTCGTTATCCAGGCAGACCCTCACCGCTTTTCGTCCTGCGCCGAGTTCATCGACCAGAGGCCCCACGACAGAAGACTCTGCGCCGCCGGGCTTCCCGCTCTGCTGCTGACCTTGTCCGGGCTGAGCTTCTGGTACTCCCACGTCTTGGCCGCTGGCGCCAGAGCACGCGGCGAGGCCGGCGGCGACTCTTCGGGAGCGGCCTGGGTACTGCTACCGTGTGCGGCGTCTCCGGCGCCAGTGCTAGTGCTAGTGCCAGTGCTAGATGCTGTGCTGGTAGCGGCACCGAAGTCAGCTCCACCGCCCGCCGCCCCGGCTCCATCCCGCATGCAGACGTCGCCGTAGCTGCGCGTACGAGCATGGCGCGCCTTGATAGAAGATCTGGGCGCCTCCAGCGGTAGGGTGCGCACGGGGCGGTAGGCGGTGAAGCGCGGCTCGGGGCCGGTGGTCTCGTTGCGCAGCTTTTCGTGGCTGTCGGGCACGCGGTTGGCGAAGACCAGCCGCAGGTCTTTGTATAGGTAGAAGTGGCCCTTGGCCGGGCAGCAGATGTTGGCGTGCACCAGGTAGCGCAGGATAGGACGGGTGTGTGCGGGCGGGACTGATGGTGGTGGTGGTGGCGGCGGCGGGTTGGCGGCGGGGTTTCCTGGCGGGAGCGTGGGCGAGGCGGGGGGCCCGAGGGAGTAGCATCGCTGGCGCAGAAAGGTCTTGGTGCCGGGCTGCATGCCGGTCAGGTCGTAGGGCACAAGGAAGAGCTTGATGGCTGTCTTGTGCGGGTTCTTGATGACGATTTGCAACTGGCCGACTTGGGGGATGCGGTACGAGCCGCCGGGGGGAGCCCGCGGTGAAGACGAAGCGCTACACTTGTCCGCGGTGTCACCATCTTCAGTCTGGGTCTTCTTCTCCCTCTTCCTGCGCTGCTCTCTGCTCTTTTGCTGGCCCGGGACCGCACATTCCAGGAGGCCGTTCTCCAGATCCACCGTGCCGACATAGGGACTAGGCCCGCCATCATCAGCCGGGCCACTGGCGGCGCCGGGGCTGGCATCCGTTGGCCTGGAGGGATAGTCGTAGAAGACGGCTTGGAACGGCAACGTCACGTGCGCGGGACACTTGAGGCTGGGCTTGCAGTTCCCTCGGCCGAGAACGCCGATCTGGGCATTGAAGGTGAGGGGGCGCGAGGGCACGGTGCTCATGCGGCCGCGCAGCAGGCTTTCTTCGTAGGAGCCAACAAGCGGGGCGTGGTCTGTGGAAGAGAGACGGCGGGGGCGGGGATGTTGATGGTGGTGGCTGTGATGGTGATGGTGGAGGTGGTGGTGGTGATGGTGGAGGTACGGCGGAGACATGGACAGCGGCGTCGGTGAAAGGCTAAAGGCAGAGTCTGTAAAGACTGACGAAGCCCCAGCTGATGGCGACGGCGATATCGATAGTCCGTCGGCCGGACTGCGCAGCCATTGCACATGCACCGACCGCGACGAGGACACGGCGTGCGAGAACGAGCTTCGGCGCAGCTCCCGGTTGCGCGCCGGCTTGTTGGTCACGGGCGGGCTTGACAGTGCAATCTCGCCGAGTCCGAGCGGCAGGCGGTCGACGACATCATCGGGGCTCTCGCTCTGCGCGAGCGGGCTGGTCGGCGGCATGAAGACAAGACTGTTGCGGTACACTGAAGAGGGACGCCGCGTATTGTGGCCACCTGTCTGTAGCGGGTCCAGCCTAGTAGGCCGGCGAGATGTGGGGCTGTTGGTGGGGCTGCCAGTGGAGCTGCCAGTGGAACCGGGCCTGTCCCAGCCACGCGGCGGCCGTGGGTGGGTCATTTCAGCGGAGAAGTTGCCCGTGTGGAGGGCCGAGTGGGGCCGTTGGATGGTCAGGCCAGCAGCAGCAGCGGCAGCAGCAGTCATGGCCGAGACTTCATCGGATGGCGCTGCCGTGGGGGGACACGCCGGACATGGCGGGGGAGACAGTGCGACAGGGCGGGAGGGGATGGCTTCGGTAGTGGCTTTGAGCGGGAGTTCCAGTGGGCTGTAGTGCATGTAGCTCGGCATTGTCTTTGGTACGCAGGGGTCGAGGGACACGCTGGCAATAAGGGACAGGAAGATTCACTGACTATGGAGAGATTCTCTGGGGAAGAATAAATAAGAATGAGAAATGAAACACGCGCCAGGTTTGTTTCTCGTGAAGCAGCAAGAGAATCAGAGGGCGGCCGCCGTTCTCGGTTTGGTGACGAGGTTAGTGCCAGTTTAGTGGCTGCTTAGTGGCTGCTTAGTGGCGGCTTAGTGGCTGGTCAGCGGCAGGTCAGTGGCTGCTATAGTGGATGTTATAGCGGGTATACACTCGTTTCAGGCTCTGATGCCCTGTAAGCTGAGCGTCTGGATTGCTGGCGCCCGGCGAACAACCAAAGTCACGAGCACGGTATTGAGTCATAAGGGGAGAACAACAAGATGCCGTCTTGCAAGAAACAGCGGTTCTCTTGACACGCAGGCTGGACTTTTTCTGAGGACAGCCAGACTTGACGTTTCTCAAGCATGTCTCCTAACCCTGTGACGTCTTCAGTATCCCCTAACCCTACTTCGCAGTTCACCCTGAGATCTCCCGTCGCATCGCACCCCTGCCAAAACACCAGCCCCACTAAAAAGTTTCCCAGCATCCTCTCTACAGTCTCTCACGAAGAATCTTGCCTGAGGCCAAGTCCAGACTGAACACCAGCACAACCGCCACCTCATCACAGCCCATACAAAAAGCAACATGCCACCCCCCTCCAGCGCAAGAAAGCCAGCCGTCATTGGCGGCGGCGGCATCAAAAAGGCGAAACGCGGCTTCCGCGTTGGCCCGCAGAACCTGCCCGACGGCCCATGGAAGCGCAAGCGTGAGTATTCCCTCCCCATCCTATCCATTCTCCGGGCCAAACCGGACCAGACCGAACGCTGCGTTGCGCAGTCACGAGACCATCCTACTAACGTCTGTCTTGTTGCCACTGCGCAGTGGAAAAGGTCAAGAAGAATCTGATTCACAAGGCCAAAGTCAAGAAGCAATACGCCAAGATCAAGGCCCAGGTTGAAAAGGAGCGCCCACGCCGCGCCGGCTTGGCCGTCTCTGACTCGGATGCCACGGCAGCAAAGTCGAAGACGAAGCCGACAGCAAGGGACGCCGCAGACAGCGCCAGCGATAATGAGGAGGATGAGGAGGAGGAGGAATTTGATGAGGCGCTGACTAGCGGAAGCGACGACGACGACGACGACGAGGAGGTCGACGACGAGGAGGTCGACATTGACAACGAAGCTGAAGATGACCACGATGAGAGCGAAGAAGACCCCGAGGGTGACGATGACGAAGCGGAAGATGAAGAGGACGAAGAGGACGAGAACAACGCAGACCAGGCCAAACCCCCTAAACGCTCCTCCAAAACCCCCCAAACCCCCAAGGCCTTCTCCTTCACCAACGACAACGACGACAACGACACCATGCATCCCTCACGCAGACACACCAAAGCCCACCCCGCACGGCCCGGCTACTTCGACAAGCAACTCGCCCAAGCCAACGCCAAGAAGCGCGCCGCTGAGGAACGCGCCTCTGCCATCGACGCCAAGCGCCGGGAGCGCGAAGCCGCCATCCTGGCGCGTCAGAAGCGCCGCAAGGAGTTTGGCCGCTCCATTGGCGTGGGCGCAGGCCCCAGCGGCCCGGCTAGAGGGCGCGGCGGACGACGCGGCGGCGGCTTTGGCGGTAGAGGCGGCTTTGGCGGGAGAGGCGGCGGCCAAGCTGACGATGGCAAGCGCAAGCTGGGACGTGAGAGCGAGCTGTTGCTAGAGCGCGTGCAGCGTCTGGTTGGTGGTGGTGGTGGTGGTGGTCGTGGCAGCGGCGGCGGTGGCGGCCGCGGCGGTAGTCGGGGCCGAAGCCGAGGCCGGGGTGGCTTCTAAGAAAAGAAAAAAAAATGGCTGAGCGGGAGGGCGCTGCAAACATGCGTGCAGACTACGTGTTTTTTTTTGTTCCTTTGTTTTCTTGGTGCATCACGGCGTTTCGGGCATCCATAATCATAAGAGTCGAATATAATGCTAAGCCATCTTCATGCTATGGGGCTTAGCTCAACCGAGCTACAACGCACGTACGATGAATGGAATGGCCTCTATCACATGCAGCTTACTCAGCACATATCGTTTTGCGCAATTACCACCTCCCGATTAGGCCACCGCCTCCGGCTTGCATGCCCAAGGCAGGGATTTGCGCAGTTGCCAAAAAAAACCCCGATTTCTCAATCAACCAACGGCAATAAGTGCATGCAGCCGAATTGCTACTATGGACAGGGCCGCTCAGAGCAGAAAAGAAAAGCAGCATGCATGCCTTTCCCGATTTGTCTTATACGGAAATTGTGACCGCGAACGGGAATTTGAGCCCAAAAAAATTATCTGTAAAAAGAAAAAAAGACTTATTTGGAATTCGGAATTCCATACAACCCCGCCTGACAAAGCATGCGACTCGTGAGCAGTTTCACGCTCGGGGACATGAAGGTAAGAGGAAGGTGGCAAGAGCAAACAGAAACAGGCAGGAAGGTATTTAGGATGGGCAGTTGCCCGCGTCTTGTCTGTATCTGCTTCCACTTCCCCTCTCTTCTCTGTCAAACAAGGAAAGAAGTGAAATTCTTTTCATCGTCTTGTATCATCCAATCAGAACCACCCGATCGCAGGTCTCTCTCCCCCTCTCTTTTCCTGTCTCGTATCTCCTCGCCTCTCCTCTCATCAAGCTTACCCACCCACCCCCGCCCCTCGCCCACACTGCCATGTCGGCCCTCGTCCCCTCCAATCCCGCGGCTGTCACCGTCTTCGCCCAGCCGACGCCCAACATCCTCACGCTATCCGTGCCGTTCCTGCGCTTCGGCCGCATCCCCATCGGCGGCCGCGCCACCGTAGCGCGCCTGATCAACGGCTCGCTCGCCGTCTTCTCGCCCATTGCGCTGACGCCCGCCGTGCGCGCCGCCGTGGCCGACCTCGGCGGCGACGTGCGCTACATTATCGCCCCGGACATTGAGCACCATCTGTTCCTGTCGTCGTGGCAGTCGGTCTTCCCGGCCGCCCAGCTGATTGGCGTCGAGGGACTGCCCGAGAAGCGCGCCGCTGCTGCGGCAAAGGCCCAGGCTAAAGCCAAGGCCGCAAACGCGCCGGCTGATGCCGCCGATGCCCCCAAGATCACAGACATCCCCTTCTCGGCCGTCTTCACCGCAGACAACAAGGCAAAGCTGTCCATTGACGCGCCGTTCGACGAGTCCTTTAGCTACGAGTTCCTCGACGCCCACGGCAACAAGGAACTGGTCTTTCTGCACAAGGCCGACCGCGTGCTGATTCAGGCCGACCTCATCTTCAATCTGCCTGCCACCCAGCAGTACTCCAAGGCGCCCGAGGAGCTCGCCCAAAAGTCCTCGTCGCTGCTGTACAAGTTCTTCTCCAGCTTCACGCATACCGATCCCAACCGCCCGACGCTTCCGCGCGTGTGGCAGTACTACGTGGCGTGCAAGAACAGGGAATCCTACTCCCAGAGCGTGCGCCGCATTGCCGACTGGGATTTCGACACCATCATCCCGTGCCATGGTGACGTAATCAAGGGCGATGGCAAGGAGCGCTTCACGTCTGTCATGAAGTGGTTTCTGGATGGCAAAAGCAAGACTTCTTAGTAAAGAGGGACCCCTCAACACGAGGCATGCAGTGTAAAAATCAACTCAGTATTTGTATTATCCGTAGAACTCCCGTTATAACATATCTGTGGTATAACTACTGGGACATCACATGGCCATGATTCCCAAGCAAGCCGCATGCAGTTGGTCCAAGAGTGAAAACTCTGCATCAAAAATCAAGCACAACGAAAAAAAAGAAAAAAAAACAATTCAAACGTTTCCAAGCAAGTCGTTCCTCTCCTCTCAGATAAACGCCCCCGAAAAGTCTCTCCTTGTTCCTCCGCCCTGGTTCGGCATGGACGTCGACGTTGGCTGTTGCTGCTGACGCCGTCTATTCTCTAAAAACGATTCTGCCATTTTCCTTCCCGGAGACACTCGATTGCGCGCCTTTTGGTGCTGCTGGTGCTGGTGCTGGTGCTTGGGGCTTTTGCTGCTGCAAGCCTGTCGTCTGCCCGGTGAGCCCGAGCCCGGACCTTTGGCCGGAGCACCGTGTTCAAGCTTTACCTCCTGGCGGTTCTCCAATGTCACATCCTTGAGATATCTTGCAAGCTCCTCTACAACACAGGGCTCGGGCGGCTGGACTGCCTGTTCAACTGGAGCAGTGGGGACAAATGAATTGCCAGAGGTCGATCGAAGACCTGCACAAGGCGCTGGTCCGGGAACCTCCATCGTGACGTCTTCATCCTCGTCCTCGCCTTCGTCTCTCATGACACCCCGAACTGACTCGGCAACAGACGGCGGCGGTCCCCGGTCCCGGTCATCATACCCAAACATGGGTTCGTCTTCGCCGTCAATGGCCGCACCCTCACGAACATGGCCGTACCGGGCTCTGGAGGCCGCCACAGCGTGCACAAAGGTAGACGATGATTCCTCTGTTCCATGGGCCCAGAGCTTCGGGCTGATAGACTCGGGAATCATGTTCCAATCGGCCGAGCTGGTCAGAGAAGCATTCCGTACTGGGTACGGTGGCTGATGCTGACGCTGCCTCTCACACTCTAGAGTGCCAAAGACATCCGCCTGGGAGTGGGCCATTGAGCTTGTGTCAACACTGACCTGGTCATTCTAATGTTCCTGGGTCGAGTGCTGCTGGTCATAATGCATCATCACGCCAGCCTGGTTTTGGTACTCGCTCGAGTACACGCTCGACGCGTCGTCTCGGGATGAGCTGGCTGCCCTCCACAGAGTCGTGCCGCTTTCCTCCTCTTCTCTCTCTACTCCCATGGCAGTAGGATACTCCTCCGACATCTCCAACGTCCTCCACGCCGAGCTCGTCTTGACCTGCTCCTCGTCCATCTGCCGACGAATAGTGGTGCGAAACGTCGGGCTGGTGCGGAAAAAGGCATTCTGCGGGCTGCGGCCGTTCTCGGGGCTTTGGGGGCTGGGATGCTGCAGGGCCGGGCGCTCGTTGACAATCCGAACAGTGTGGATAGAGGGCGAAAGCTCATTGTCACGATACTCAAACTGGCGGCCATAGAACTGCGAGACTTGGTGCGTGGGCGTGCAAGGGTCGTCTTCGGTAGCCGTCGAAGCACTAACAGTCATGGTAAGCTCTGCAATATCAGTGCTGTTTGTCGAAGGCCGGCTATCGTTGTCGTTGTCGTTGTCTGTGCTGCTGTAGCGGGTGCTAGGCCAGCTTATATTGCGAATGCCGCGCCTGGTTTCCAAGGCCGCAGATGCTATACCAGACACGCTCAGGCCCAGGCCCTTTGCCTTGCCCATGCCCACGGCCGTCTTTTGCTGCTGATTCTGCTGATGCTGTGGAGAATTCTTCGAAAACGACGCCAGAGCCCTCTTCTTTTTGCTCTGGAAAAAGCGCAAGAACCGATCGCGCGCAGGGTTGTTGTTATGGCTCTTGTCTGTGGCCACGGAAGAGGACGACATGTCATAGTCGACATCTGTACTGGCGCTGCTCAGCCGGACGGACTGGCGGATATTGTACGGCTTCTTGGTCATGGTAACAGTCGGGGCCTCGGAAAAGCGGTTGGGCCGGTTCAACGAAGAGCTTCGCAAAAAGGTGGCCCGGCTGCCACCTCCAACCCGGATGGTGGTTTTCTTCTTAAAGGGCCTTTCCAGAAACGTCATTGACTTAGTGCCCCGCAGCGGACGGTGGGGTGTTGCGTCAGCATTGTCAGCCGAGATTGGGCCGCCAAAGTTGGATGACGAGCTGGCGGCCGACAAGCCAAAGTCGGATACCGAGGGCCTGTGCTTGCCCAGGGTACGGCCCAGACGGCCGCTGTCACGCCGAGCAAGACCCGAAGAACACTTGGCAGTATCAAACTTTTTGGAAAAGATTGTCCTAGAAGGAGTTGCTGAGAAGCCTGATGCGGTGCCGCCGCCGCCATTGTTAGTGCTGGTGTTGGTGTTGGTGTTGGTGTTTGTGCTGGAGTGAGCAGGCGGCAGAGAGTCGATGGGATTCTTCCTGAGATAGTCCCGCAGGCTGGATCGGGCAGGCGTGGTTGGCTGCTGTTTCGGGGTGGGGCGCGCAGTTCTGAGGCTCTTGAAGATGGAAGCAGCTGCGGCAAGCTGGGCCGTCTGGAGGGCTTGGTCCGGGTCCATGGTGGTGTAGCGATGGCTTCTCAAAGCTGATGGCGTGCCGGCTGAGGATGAAACAGCTGACGCTCGAGTGGGCGACTGCGGCGACACACTCATGGCTGCTGAATACGGAAAGGCCATAAAGCCCAGGTTTGAGGAAGAAGGGGCTGGAGTTGCAGGGGCAGCTGATGCCTGGCCGCCCGAGTGCGAGGGGGGAGGCGGCGGCGGCGGCAGCGGCGGGTGGCCGTGATGCGAAATTGGCGAAGACTGGACAAGAGACGAATACGAGCCAGCATCCTCGGAATGGGGATGGTACGACGGCATGGTCTCGGCAAGTTGGTGCGAATCAAAGTGGCCGTGGCCCAGGGCAAAGTGGTGATCGCTTATCTGGATGGCGTTGAGGACTGGGCTGAAAGAATCTCGCTGTAGAGCTGGGCGTCGTACAGTCCGGGCATGGCGAAATGGAGCAGGAAGCGGCGGCCATTGGAACTCGCCTCCAGTTTCTTGAAGTGCGACCATAGTGAAGAGGGCAAGCAGGAGCAGGAGGAGGGGGGGGGCGGGGGAACGGAGTTACAGAAAGAGAGAGAGAGAGAGAGAGAGAGAAAGAAAGAAAGAAAGGCAACAGCGGCCTGCTTGCTTGGAGCGTGGCAGTCTGCTCCTGCTGTTTGTGGATGTTTTGATTGGCTTTGTTGATGTTGGTGTTGACGTTGGTGTTGATGTTGATGTTGACGTTGTTTTTGTTTTGGTAACACAAGACAAGGCGTTCCTTCCCAATGTCTGGATTCAGTGGCAGTTGCCGGGTCGATAACGAGAAGTTGCCAAATGTCGAGTCCTCCGGGGAGATGTCGGGGGCAATAAGAAGCCGACAGCACTTGTCGATGCCTTGCTTGACTTTGGGCTGGAGAGAAGGAGGAAGATGAAAGTGAAAAGACCGCCCCAGTAAATGCAAGCCTCTCTACCCAACGGCAAAAACAAGGCTCCAGTTGTCCTTTTGTTTTCTTTTTTTTTCTCGTTTGCACGAGGCCTACTGAGAACAGAGGCAGAGTGATGAGTTGGTCTTGGGCTGCGCTGCGTTGGGCTCTCTTTGCAAGCTGGTTCTGGCTGTTGGCCACTTGCAATTACCACGTCGTCAATAAAGCCGCTTCGTCTAGCATCGGCATGTAGCAGAGATTATAATGGCCATCTTGGGACAGACAAGAGCGTGCGATGCATAAAATACATTTCTACAGATTGCACGGTCTCGAGACCACTGGCCAGACACAGGCACAGACAGGCTCTGCTTGCCAGAACTCATGTTGGCTAGTTCACTCAAGCTTCATGCAAGCCCGGCTAGCGGTGTATACATGCACGTCGACGCATATATAATAATGCGCCAATTCCGGAACATCTCTCCGTTCACCAT
This sequence comes from Thielaviopsis populi, assembly GCA_017591655.1. NCBI lineage: Eukaryota > Fungi > Ascomycota > Sordariomycetes > Microascales > Ceratocystidaceae > Thielaviopsis > Thielaviopsis populi. Next base: position 42,243 of record JADILG010000057.1, on the reverse strand, counting down.
CATCTCCATAATAACATCTCGGCGGGGGTTTATACGAAGACGTTTGCGCTGTGGCCAGCAATATAGATACAACAACCTTTCAATATGTCATGTAAGCAGCGCTAGCTGGCGTACCGCCTTGCCAATACCGCCCATCGTGAGAAGCAAGCGGAAAGCCGTGAGCCGTTGCTTCGGCGGATATCCGCCTCACACCGCCATAGCCGCTTTGCTACACTGTTGTCCATGCTGAGCTGTCACTTTTGGTCGTTTGTATTGCCTCCGCTCCACTCTTTCTGCTGGTCTGCTGTGTGCTGTGTGTTTGTTGTAGGTTGGCAATGCACAGGCTGCTGTTTACTAGCAGAAAAAAAGGGGGGGGAGAGGGGAGGGGAGGAGGGCTGCATGTAGTGTAACCTGGTATGATGCTAACCCTAATATCTATCTTGAGCCACAGAGCTCGAGTATCAGAGTGATAGCAACCGCGCGTCAAGCTCCAAGTCAGCCAGAACGATTAAATTGCCTGCGCATAAAATCGGAGGTTATGTCATTATTGGCCCGATGAAGTCTAGATTACAGGGCCCCGGGCTGTTGCTCTTGGCTCTAGTCGCCGTCCCTTCGAGGGACATTGTCTGTTGTGTGTCTCGGCTTGTCTTGGGTTAGTGGTGAGCACATACAGAGATACAGAAAGTTGAATAGTTATAGAGGGAGAGGGAGAAAAGGAGAAAGAGTCTCTAGGGTGATGACGATATAAGCGAAGAACGTGACCACATCGCGCACACTCGCCCCATCAAACACCAGCCATGGCCGTAATCACGGCAAGGAAGAAAGACAGGGCCAGATCACAATTACAACAGCCTCACCCCGTATATCACAGTCTCAGCTCTAGCGGCATGTCGAACCTTGAGTCATCACATGTTGCGAAGAAACAAGACCCTGATCCGATGTATATCCAACTCTAGTTGGTCGTCATCGGAGCCGAAGAACCCTTGATGAGCGAGGCGAGCAACACAAGACAAACAAACAAGCGCTGCGACTTTGACAGATAGGATAGGTCAAACAGCGAGACACACATACACACACACACACACACCACACACACGCGCGAGGTATAACTCTTTACGGTAAGCCTCACGCACTGTACATCAGCCTCGTGATCAAAAAATGGCCGATGGGGGATTCAGGTTGGCCCTACTTTCGAATATCTCTCTCAAACAACGAGGTCCGCTTTGTTATAACAAAAAGACTCATTCGCCGTACATATGACTTGGTCACGATGCTCATGACGCAACCGGACGAGCAGCCCTGGATTACCATAGCGGGTGTGGCGTAGCACTGTGGCTGAACAACGTGGCTGAAGAACCCTGCTGGAAGCATCAACTGTGGCGCGTTGATAGGCGCGTGCACGGAATGAGTGGTTTCATCGCCACCTGATAGCAAAACAGGAAGCTGCGACATTTATGTGTTTGTTGAGCTTGTTTGGTGTCTAGAGTTACAAATGCAATACTGGGTGGACAGGCCTTGGCCTTGCTTGGCCTTGGGGTAGCAGGCCAGTGGCCGTTTCTGGGGCGATAAAACAAATGAGATAGTGATAACGAACGTCAATGTGTAAAGTTGAGGGTTGGGAAAGGAAGAGGGAAAGGAAGAGGGAAAGAAAGAGGGAAAGAAAGAGGGAAAGGAAAGGACCTGAGTCAAGAGGTCTCCAAACTTCAAAAAGAAGGCGCAAACGGAAACGGAAGTTGCAGGTGAAGAAGGCACGCGCCAAGCAAGTACCTTGATATCAGCTAGTTGAATAGAGATTTATGAACGGCACAAAAAGTTATGCAAGGGTCGGTCAGAGAAGAAACAAGAGGAAAAAAAGAGACAGTGAGAAAGAAAGAGCTTCCGGTATATAATCTATCTGTCCATCTCTTTATCTTCCGTTGTCTTTGTCCTGCCGTCTCTCTAGGAAGTAGTAAATGGGCCAACAGCTGAGCTGACCTTTGGTCTAGAGCTGGATAAAGAGATGCCGGCTTACAAATGTGGTGTTGAGTGGAGCTGGGTTGACGGGAAGGTACAGTACATGCAGACAGACACGCACTCAAAATGCACACAGGCCATGAGTACAAATAGGACGTACAGTAAGTACATAGTAGTATAGTAGTAGTACCTGAGAAAGTAGTCTCTCCCCCTGAAAAAAAGGAGTGCGCCACAGAGTGCGGGACGGCGAGAAAGGAACAAGACTAGGGAGACCAGAAGGCCGACGAAACTATAGACAGGCTGTTAACAGAGACAGCAAAAAGACCAAGACCAAGACCAAGTCCAAGTCCAAGTCCAAAAAACAAGGCGAAAACCAGGTAAAATAAAGTCAAGTCAAAGTCACACCCCCACAATGAGGTCATTTGCCAGGTACATCCATTGTACATGTGAGGGAGTACAGAGTACATGAGGTGAGTACATGCATGCCCATGATCCCTGTCGCCTGCCTAGGCTGTGCCCGTGCTCTTATCAGCGCCCTGTAGTAAACTGCATACAAGGCTAGGCTGTACTAGCGCAACTGCAATCCAGCCACTAGTCACTGGAAGACGGCTACAGCACACAGTACAGCACAGTACAGCACAGCACACCACAGCACACTACAGAGCACCACAGTATACCACAGCACTGTACAACATACACTACTATCCGTATTTTGTACTAATGCCACCCTCCCTCTTAAGTACGTCAGCACTGCCCTTATCTTCCGCGCCCTGCCTTTTCCTTTTCGTATATCTTTTCCCCATCATCTCTCCTCTTTCTTTCTGTTTACCACCCATCCGCTCATCCGCTCCTCATCACCCCGTTCGTCTCTCAGTGTGCGCCTTTTTTCTTTTCTTGTTTTTACTTGAAATCTCTTGTTTTTCTTTCCTCTTTCCTTCTTTTCGTCGCTCTGTTTGACCTTGTCTCTGGCAGACACTCAATTGTGTTGCTTTTCTCATTTCCTTCCCTCCCATCCAGTCCATCCACCCTCTTCTTCCAACAATCACCATGAAGAGCACAATCTTCTTGTCGCTGGTCGCTGCCGCCAGCGCGGCGCCCTCGTCGTTCAGCAGCGAAACTGTCCACAGCGATGCTGCCCCCGTACTCGCCTCGGTCAACGCCGAGTCCATCCCCAACTCGTACATCATCAAGTTCAAGAAGCATGTCGACGAGAAAGATGCCACTTCCCACCACTCGTGGGTGCAGTCTCTGCACGACCAGGGCGAGGAGAAGCGCCTCGAGCTGCGTCGTCGTGACCTCAATGTCGGAATCCTCAGCGGTCTCAAGCACACCTTCAATATTGGCAACGACTTCCGTGGCTATGCCGGCCAGTTTGACGACGAGCTGATTGAGCAGCTGCGCAGACATCCCGATGTAAGTTGATTTCCCACGCCGCGCCAACACGGTGATCCGCTTGCATTGCCGCATACTAACCACACCCCCTCCCTTCCTACCCCATAGGTCGAGTACATTGAGAAGGACACTATTGTCCACACCATGAGAACCGTTCCGTCGGCTCCCTCTACCCAAGAGACCTGCTCTCCCGACATCGAAAAGAACTCTCCCTGGGGTCTGGCTCGTATCTCGCACCGTGACCCTCTCTCATTCGGTAACTTCAACAAGTACCTGTATGCTGATGAGGCCGGTGAGGGTGTCGATGTTTATGTTATTGATACGGGCTGCAACACCGACCACGTTGACTTTGAGGGTCGCGCTGCCTGGGGCAAGACTATCCCTGCCGGTGATGATGACGTTGATGGCAACGGCCACGGCACCCACTGCTCCGGTACTATTGCCGGCAAGAAGTACGGTGTCGCCAAAAAGGCAAACATCTACGCCGTCAAGGTGCTCCGCACTAACGGCTCGGGCACCATGTCCGACGTCGTCAAGGGTGTCGAGTGGGCTGCCAACGCCCACATGGAGGCCGTCAAGGCAGCCAAGGCGGGCAAGCGCAAGGGCTTCAAGGGCTCTGCCGCCAACATGTCGCTGGGTGGTGGCAAGACCGTTGCCCTGGACCAGGTTGTCAACGCCGCCGTCGAGGTTGGTGTCCACTTTGCCGTTGCTGCCGGCAACGACAATGCTGATGCTTGCAACTACTCGCCTGCTGCTGCGCAAAAGGCCGTGACTGTCGGTGCCTCGGCTCTGGATGACAGCCGTGCCTACTTCTCCAACTGGGGCAAGTGCACTGACATCTTTGCCCCTGGTCTGAGCATCCAGTCCACCTGGATCGGCTCCAAGCACGCCGTCAACACCATCTCTGGTACCTCGATGGCCTCTCCCCACATTGCTGGTCTGCTGGCCTACTACCTGTCTCTGCAGCCGGCCACCGACTCGGAGTACTCGGTGTCGGCCCTCACCCCGGCCGAGCTGAAGGCTAGCATCATCAACGTCGCCACCGAGGGCGCACTGTCTGACCTGCCCAAGGGCACCCCCAACGTTCTTGCCTGGAACGGTGGTGGCTGCTCCAACTACTCTTCCATCATCCAGCAGGGAGGCTACAAGGTCAAGGGCAACGAGGTCCCCAGCTCTCGCCTCGATCTCGAGGAGCTTGAAAAGGCCATCGACGGCGAGCTCAACGTCATGTCCGGCAAGGTTGTCAAGGGTGCCGAGTCCATCATCTCCAAGGCGCAAAAGTTCTCGGACAGAGTGCATGAGATTGTCGACGAGGAGATCAAGGACTTTGTCGAGTCTCTGTAAGCGAGTCGAGCTTGGTGATGTCTTGATGGTTGCCAATTACTAGGCCTCCTCATGATAGGCGACGGCTGCTTGCCCGCGACCTTGACGCGACGACGACTGTCGGTGCCTTTCCTTTTCCAACTTTTTCTTTTACCACCTCTTGTTATGCGTAATTATGGATTTATTGTTATTGGTTCTTCCTCGCTTGGATGTTTGTTCTCTTGCTTTTCTTTTCGGGTTTCGTGCTTCGCCACCAGTTCACAGTTACGGGATATTTTTGCTGCACACGCATGGAGCACCTGTTCTTGTTTATTGTTTTTATTGCTTTGCTATTATCTATTATCATGTATTCATTCCATGATCTCGCCGTATCTGTCTGCTTGTACTGCGTCAATATCATGTGTAGTGTGGGCACGAGCCCTGTAGTTCGTACTTGGTAGATGCGCGGTATCATACCAGTGCGAAACTGGTGATAGCTTCAAGGACGTTGAATGAAACGCAGAAGCGACATGAGCCTGACGCAGTGGGTGGGCGGTTTGTCGTATAAAGCATACCGAGGACGCTGTCAGAGCAGCGGGAGTATGGAAATATGAGCGCTGGCTCGCCCACTCGCTCATTGACTCACTACTCACTCACTCAGGCCCAGGGGAAGCTGTCTGGCCATATCAGTTGCTCACGTGACTGTACATCAAGTGCAGGACCCTTCCTCATCATGTGCAACTGCCCTCTCTTGCTTTGGATGTTACCATTTACGTGCAGTTGTTGATGTTTCTGCAACGTGAAAGTGAGGTGTTTTGCATTGCCCAAGATCGCAAGTGCCTCTCTTTTTGAAGCTCTGCTGCGGATTGCTTCCTTCCTCCCTGGTCTGCCCTTGCTTTGCTTCCCTTGCTTCCCTTGCTTCCCTGAATCCTTCGCTGTATGGCTTAAAGTAGTACTTCCGCATAACTTACAGTACAAGGTACATGAAGCACTGGAGCAAAGCAGATCAAGATACAAAGGTACAAGCCCAGATCAAGATAGAAGGCAGAAGCAAACGCAAGCCTAAAGACACACAAAAAAATAACCAAGTAAAAAAAATTAATTCAAGTGTGGTTTATTCTTCCTTTTTTTTTTCTGCTGCTCTGCTCTCCTAAAACCTCACGATCCTCGATTTGCACACTCGGAACACGGCAGCGATAAATTCGCGGCCGAATTAATTGAACACAAACAAATCGACGACAGCGACGACGACGACGACGTTATCCACATTTTTTATTGCTTGCTTGGCTGCCGCTCGCTTTGATAAGCAAGGCAAAGCTATGCATCTACAGCCTTGAGTTACAGCTCTGCTTAGCCTGCCCGAGACTCTGATTTTGGCGCCCGAATCCGTGGCAGCTTGCTTCCAACTCTGCCTTGTTTTTCTTCTTGCTCTGGTTCTGGTTCTGGTGTCCTGGCTCTACCCCTCAGTCCTCAGTCCTCAGTCCTCAGTCCTCGACCCTCAACCCTCAACTTTCAGCTCTCAGCTCTCAGCTCTTAGCCCTCGGCCCTCGATCATGGCCGCCTCAACCCCGCGACGCTATCGCTCCGTCACCACCTCGTCCATCCCACCGTCTGTTGCCAACGATGTCCTGGCTTCTCTTCTCGACTCGCTCCGCACTGCTTCAGAGCCGCTTCCGCCTTTGCCATCGACGGCTTCCATCTCGACCCTGACCTCTTCTCCCGCTCCATCACCTTCCTCCTCCTCCTCCTCCTCCTCCTCCTCTTCCTCCTTGTCAGCCCCGTCCACATACCCCGCCCTATCTGCGCTTTCTACTGCGTTGCACAAACTCTCCACCTTTCTCACATCCCGGCCAGCGCCCAACCCGTTCCAGGACGACTTCCGCCACCAGGACGGCTTTAGCCTGCTGATAACCGCACTACAACGCTTCAGTGGTTTCTACGATCCACGCACTCGCACCGCCGAAGAGACTTGCCTCCTGTTTGCCTTTCTGCGCGCATGGCTCGATGTGCTGGGTGCTGTGCTGGCGCAGCACTCTGGCAATCGGCGATTCTTCAAGCGCAAGGTCGGCGGCCGCAGAGCTGTCGGCGGCTGGGAGACTCTGGAGACCACGCTGGCTAGCATCGGCCTTGGCAAAACCCTGCTCATGGCGGCTGAGACCGATGAATCTGCCATACAGGCCGTGTATAGCTTGTATGGCAAGCTGTTTGGCTTTGCACTTGGCGACAAAGCTGTTGATACCTTGTTCGACGGCGTGGTAGCCTCAGAGACTCCAGATATACCAGCAGACAGGATGCCCAAGCCAGAAAAGGACGAAAACGACGACGACAACGACCTCCACAATGCCGGCATTCTCATACAGGTTTCAGCCGAAGAAAACTCCAGCGCCACCCGACTGGCTTCTCTTACTGCCCAAGTACGCCGCATTACCACGCCTACCACACACTTTCACAACCCAGAAATTCTGCGTGCCGTCATCAATCTCTGGCTAGCCATGCCACGTTCAAAACCAGCAGCTTCAGAAACCCTAAAGTCTCTCAACCTGTGCTCATGGTTGGTTTTACGCGTGTTGGCCAGCGCCGTCTCGGTCTCAATGTTCAACCTGTCGGCATTACATAGCTCAGGCGCCCTTTCAGATCTCCTCCGTGTCTGCTTCAGTGCCGATCCTGCGTTGTGGCTGGCTTCATCCGAGCGCAGTATGCTGATGAACCTGTGCAAAATGCTCATGTATTTGGGCATCCCAACACCCGCCGATACCCAGTTTCTGTTGACCTCGAAATCTCCCGATGCGCTAGGCTTTTGTCTGGAAATGGCCTCTCAGTATTCCGGCCCGGCCTTCTTCCAGTTTGACCTCTCTCTTTACGGCTACAGCGCAGTGGAACTTCCAGCTCTCGGCCGTGCCTTTCCTCCAGTCAATTCTCCAGGATACACATTTACTGCCTGGCTACGCATTGATAGATTCGATCCTGCCACTCACAATACCATCTTTGGCGTGTTTGATGCGTCGCAAACGTGTTTTCTGATGTTGTATTTGGAAAAGGACACACACAACTTTATTCTGCAGACCAGTGTGACTTCGTCACGGCCTAGTGTGCGCTTCAAGGCCATTGCCTTTGAAGAGCGTACCTGGTATCATGTGGCTTTGGTGCATCGCCGACCAAGGACAATTTCAAGTAGCAAGGCCTCGCTCTATGTCAACGGCGAATTCATAGAGCAGGTTCGCTGTGGGTATCCGCTCGCACCGCCGCCAGCTTCCACACATGCTTCTGCCCCGGGTGGTGATATAGGCGGCTTTGGTGGGCCAGCCCTCAAGTCTGCCTCGGCCGTAGCCCAGGTCCCAGTGCAGGCATTCTTGGGCACGCCCCGTAATCTTTCCAGTCGCCATGGGCCCGGCAAAGTATCTTCAAAGTGGTCCCTGGCCTCAGCACATCTTCTAGACGATGTTCTCAGTGATGACTTTCTGGCAGTGCACTATGGGCTTGGGCCGCGGTACCAGGGGAATTTCCAGGACAGCCTGGGCGGCTTCCAGACATATGAAGCGTCGGCCACACTGGGCTTGCGCAACGAAATGCTGCACCCTGGAAAGGACGAGAGCTCCGATATTCTGCGCGCCATTCGCGGCAAGGCCTCCTTGTTATTGCCGGAAAACAAAACCTTGCTGAGTTTCTTTCCTACTGCCGTGTATCGTGATGACACGGTCTTCCATGAGAGCAACCTGTTCCATTGGCTTCCGCGCCAGGCCGCAGTTTCTCTAGCTAACGTCTTCCGCCGAGGCGGCCCTGTGGTGGCCGTGAATGCTGCGGTTCCCTTTTTGGCCGAGGCGTTTATGCGGCCGCACGGCATGGCTATACTCTCAGGCAATCCTGCTGTAGTGACTCCATCGTACATTGATGACAACTTGTGGCGTCTGGCAGGATTCACTCCGCTGGCCCTCAAGCTTCTTCATGGTACGCAGACCGCAGAAGATACATTGCGAGTGGTTGAAATCATATTCACCTGCGTGCGCCACAGCTGGCGCAATAGTGATGCCATGGAGCGTGACAACGGCTACGCCATTCTCGGTCTCCTGATTCGGGCCAAGCTTGGTTTTGGCACGCCAACTGCCGGCACAGACCGGTCTGCTCCGATTCGCATTCCGCCGCTCAAGATCAACAGGGATGAGCGTGACAACTTGACGTTGCGGCTACTCAAGCTAGTGCTACAGTTTGTGGGGTACAACCATGCTAACGCGATTGAGTCGTTCATTGTGAATCCGCTGGCCTACCGCATTCTGCTGATTGATGTAGATACATGGCGCAGGTCAGCGCTGGAGACACAGGAGCTGTACTATTCTCAGTTCACGACGTTTGCAGTGCAGAGCAAGTATCACGAGTTTAACAGTCGGCGCTTGGTGCGCATGAGTAAGTCATCTTGATCCAGCTTCTCAATCCCTACAGCAACCTCCGAATCTTGTCTAACCCGAATCTCTTCACTCTAGGAATCATCAAGCGCCTTCTTGAGGCCCTCAAAAGCGAGTCCCTCACTGAAGACATTGTTCCTGCGTTCCGCTCTGCCTTTGAGGCTCTTGTCAAGTCCAACTTCAGCAGCGAAGTGCAACGAGCTCTGGCCCTTTTCATAACCTACATGCTTCGTAGTGCCGGTTCGTCTTCAGCATCTTTGGCATCGTCCACTAGCACTCGCACTGCTCGGCCGCGTTCTGCCAGCAACCGATCCGTCAGTTTCACGCCCGCCGGGGTCCGCCGTCCCACTATTGAAGTCAACTCCCCGGGCGGTGCGTCTACACCACCGACATTTCAGAACAGCAGTACCAAGGCTCTCCCACGGAGACAAATCGGCATTCGGATCCTGGGCTGGTATTCCAACTTGCTTTGTGACAATGCCAGCACGGCTGCCATCAGCAAGTTTGCGCGTACTGTCACCAATAAGTGGCTGCTGTATCTGTTGACCGAAGACGATGCGGAGGTTGTGGTTTATGGTACCAAAATCCTTGCTCGTGTTCTAGTGACCCATGGCACAACCTACACAGCCAAATTTGCCGCCAAGACAGGCGGCTTTGCCGTGATGGCGACACACCTTCGGAGGTGGTGGGATATCCCCACTTTGTGGCCGATCTGCTTCAGCATCATGTTTGGCCACGATGTGGCGGCCATTGACTTTGAGCGTACATTTGACTTCTTTAGTCTCATGGACATTTTCCAGTCCCCACGTGTGGTGTGCCCCGAGGTTCTGCCGGTTCTTATGGCGATGCTTCAACATGGTGTCAAGCAGGTTGTGAGTCTGCAGGAACATCCAGAGTCTCCTGCCAATTCCAGAACCAATGCAGAAAGCCAAGGGCTGCAACAAACCGCCTCGGGCTCTGCATCAGGCGCTGGTGCTCCGGCAGGACGACGGCCAAGGGCACGGTCTATGGAGCTGTCCCAGGCACTGGGCGTAAGAAGTAAGCCAGCCACTCAGCTACAGGCGCAGGACGACCCAAAATTAAGCAAAAGCTAACATGTGTATTTAGAAGATGTTGACAAGATTGCCATGCGTGTTGTGGTAATCCAGACCATTACCCGATTCCTCGCCGATCTGCATGCTTCTTCTCTCGAGTTCCGCGACTTTGCGCTATCTTCTGATTACAGCAGCCTGTTGCTTGCTGCTCTATATCCCATCATTGTATCGACGGATGCCGTCAGTCCTGAGATTGAACTTAATTCGGCCGACTCCGCGCTGTCCTTTGATGGCGGTGACGTCATTATCCGTCCCATAGCCGGGTCTACTGCTGCTCCGATTGTACGCCGGGCTTCGCCGCATAGAGAGCGGTCTGAAACTGTGTCAGGCATGGTTAGTGGTAGTGGTATTCTAGGCTCAGTCTCGTCATCACAGGCTTCGGCTTCGAGTGGCACTTCAGCTCCTAGACTCCAGAGAGCATCCTCTTTTGTGCTTCTCACCTCGGATACGGTGAGCAAAGACTCTTCTCAGCGCAAAAGGGGGCCTAGCTCGGCTCGCCTGACGCCCTTACTGTCTCCTGTTGCGAGAGAAAGCAAAAGCAACAACATCCACATGACAGTTCCAGAGAAGAGCCGTGCTGTGCATACCAAAAGGACCGAGGGCCAGCAAACTAGCAACACCATTCTCCAGGGCCTCCTGGAGCTGGTGATTGCCATCTTCTCCGACCAAATCCTGAACCGCAAGGAATTCCCCGGCTTCAACCTGGCGTGCAAGATCCCCCCGGGCTTTCAGGAACACCAGGCCTATTTCGAGTCATACATCCTGCGCAACACTATCCAGCACCTCAAGACGGAAATCGAGCTGAATCTTAGCTGCATCACGGAGCCTCGCGTCCTCATGAATCTGGCACGCTTCAACGTTCATGTGGTGGTGGACTCCATCTTTGCTGGCTGGTTTATCGGCGGGGCTGATAGCATGCTAGAATTCACGGGGCTGTGTCTGGAGTACCTGCAACAACCCAGCGTTGCTGCTCTCAAGAGTGTTCGCCTGTGTTCGCAGGCTGTGACCACTCTCAGAGGGTCGTTTTTCAAGGTAATGCTTCTACAGCTATCAGACATGGACGACGCCGAGACTGTAGGCAGCTATGGCTCTGATGACGCCAAGGCCCTCGCCGTCATGGACAAAATCATGTACTGGCAGGCGGCTATTCTCAGCTCCCTTGAGAGCGGGGATGAGTACATGAGGCTGCTGCTATATCAGCTGTATGTCAAGCTAGTGGACACGCGGCCTGCCATCCGCGTGGCTGCTGCGACCATTATGCGCATCATGATGGTGCAGAAGCCCGAGGCGGCGGCCATGCTACTGCGGCCAGTATCGGGACAGCTGCCTGTAGTTGGCTCGTCTCTCTTGAGTCGCAGTAACAGCAACCACAGTAACCACACAGCACTGCTTCTGCAGGACTTTGAGGTGGTGACAGAAATGGACAACGAGGCGTTCCTTGACTGGGTCGACGGTCATCGCGAATCACTGGATGCGCTGTTCTTTGGAAACCTCGCCAAGTCCTGGGAGGACTTTGTCGCTGCAGAGAACCAGCGCACTATAGAAAGTGCCCGGAGCCGTCTGGCTCGGCGCAAGGACAGACTCCGCCACTGGCACTCGGAGAGCATGATGCGTGCTACGGTTCTCCATCGCCACACGATGAGCAACAGCGCCTGGATGAAGAGCATCTACCACACTGAGCACACACGCCACCAACGCCTGATGCAGGACCGCACGGATGACATGGTATTCCTGACACACGCCTACGCCAAAATGGACCGCCACTTGACGCGTCCTGGAGCTGCCAGTGGCAGTGGCGCCGGGTTCTCGGATGCAGCAGAGCTCCCAGCGGCTGTCAAGTGGAAGCTGGATCGCACCGAGGGCCGCAATCGCATGCGCCTACGTCTACTACCGGATTACTCAGCTACACATGCAGAGTATCAGCCAAAGCGCCGTCATACAGATGCTAGTGTGATGTCTATGGCAGCAGCAACGGCTTCGCTGAGGGTGAACTCGTCGGCGCCTGCTTCTGCTGGCGCTGGCCAGCCAAGATCACGTGCTGTTTCGGATACACGGTCCACGCGGTCCGCCGAGTCCGCGTCTATTTCCATTATCACGGATCCCTCTGCGGAGCAACAGCCGATGAGCGAGGAGGCTTTTCCGGACGTTGTGGAGGATGGCGATGCAGAGGCCGAGGCCGAGGCTGATGATGATGCTGACGGATTCTCCCCTGAAGACGACTTTGAGCTTGTTGACGATCCCAATGATGTTGCCGATGGCGGTGAGGATGGCTTCGAAGACAAGAACCGCAAAGTTATGCGACGTTTGCAACCTGACGACGCGGTCCAGGCTGTGTTCAACATATCACGCATCATAGGACTGGAAGCGGCCGAGGGCATTCTGATTGTCGGTAAAGACGCCCTGTACATGATGGACGGCGTGTTCCACTGTGCCTCTGGCGAGATTGTCAATGCCTGGCAAGCTCCTCCGGACGAACGTGATCCATACTCGCAAATCATCATGGATCCCAAGGCTGCGGCGGTGGGTATGCGGTCGACTGAGCAGGAGAGCCGTCACTGGCGTTGGGATCATGTGCTGAGTATCAGCAAGCGCCGCTTTCTGTTCCGTGATGTGGCCATTGAGGTGTTCTTTACCGATGGTCGCAGCTATCTGTTGACTACAATCGACCCCACGCGGCGGAATGACTTGTTCCTGCAGTTGTCACGCAAGGCTCCGCATAGCACCGGTGCAGCGGCTCCGTCAAATGACGACGCCTGGCGGCTAGAGAGCTTGCGCGTCCTCCGCGTGGCTGATGATGCGCCATCGGGCTTTGGCCTCGGATCACGCATCGGTGGGCTATTTTCTCAGGCGACTGCCAACCCGCTGCATGCCGTTACAAAGCGCTGGCAGCGGGGCGAAATGTCCAACTTCCACTACCTGATGATGATCAACACCATGGCTGGACGCACGTTCAACGACCTCACGCAGTATCCCGTGTTTCCATGGGTGTTGGCGGACTACACCAGCTCGGAACTGAATCTCAACGACCCCGCCACGTTCCGAGATCTTAGCAAGCCCATGGGAGCGCAGACTCCGGGACGCATTCCGGCCTACCACGAAAACTACGCGGCACTGGCCGAAATTGGCGAGCAACCCTTTCACTACGGCACGCACTACAGCACAGCCATGATTGTATCGTCGTATCTGATCCGCCTGCCGCCTTTTGTGCACTCTTTTATCCTACTGCAGGGTGGAGCCTTTGACCATGCCGATCGCCTCTTCCACAGCATCCCCGGCGCCTGGCGCAGTGCATCGGCTGAGCACAAGACAGATGTCCGCGAGCTGATCCCCGAATTCTTTTGCCTGCCCGAGTTCCTCAGCAACATCAACGGCTATGCCTTTGGCACGCGCGAAAGCACGGGCACTCCTGTCGATGACGTCGAACTGCCGCCGTGGGCCCATGGCGACCCCAAGATCTTTGTGCAAAAGAACCGCGAAGCGCTCGAGTGTCCGTACGTCAGCCAGAACCTGCACTCCTGGATCGACCTGGTCTTTGGCTACAAGCAGCTCGGCGAGCAGGCCGTCGAGAGCATGAACGTCTTTCACTGGCAGTCGTATGAGGGCGCGAGCAACCTCGACGACATTGAGGACCTGCAGGAGAAACGCATTGCAGCTGGAGTGATTCACAACTTTGGGCAGACGCCCAAAATGGTCTTTGGCCGGCCGCACCCGCAGCGGGAGAATATGCACCCGCCGGGCCGCAGGCTAGATACATCGGTGTATGGACTGACGCGGGTGTCGGCGCCTATCTTTGGTGAGTCGGCTTTTGTGGTCACCTTTTGATGACCTCTTACTAACAAGTATTTGTTTTGTTTTACAGAAACACACCATCGCGTGGCCTCGCTGATCTACTCTTCCAAGCTCGACCGCCTCCTTGTTGCCTCACCCTTCCGTCGCCACTTTGCGCCCTACGACAAGTTCCTCGACTTTGGCTTTGCTGATGCCTCTGTTCGCTTCTTCTTTTCCGAGTCCCGCAAGTCTGCGGGGCTCTGCGAAAACCTGCATTCGGGGCCTTTGTCAGCAGTGCTTGTGCCCGACTCCAAAACGCTTGTGACAGCTGGTGAGGACTGCGTCATCAGCGTCTTTGCCCTACACACGGCGCACGGCCGGCCTGTGGACCTCACACTGCGCAAGGCACTCTTTGGCCATCGGCGGCCCGTAGAGCTGCTTGCCGCTAGCACAGCGTTCAGCATGCTGGTGAGTATCAGCGAGGGGCAGGCGTGTGTGTGGGATCTGAACCGGCTGGAGTTTGTGCGCAGACTGCATGTGCCGGACGACCGGCGCGTCGAAAGCGTCGCAGTCAGCGAAGCCAACGGCGACATCCTGATTGGTGCGGGCGGCACGGTGGTGCTGTATAACATCAACGGCGAGGTGATTCTGGACCAGAGGGTGACGTCATCATCATTGTCGTCATCGTCGTTATCAGCACCGGCGGCCAACGCAGACGACGAAGACACGCTCCATGCTGTTGCCTTTTACGACGGCGCGGGCACCGAGTGGGTTGAGAACGATCTCATCTTCACAGGCCATCGCCGCGGCAAAGTCACAGTGTGGAAGCGCGTGATAAAGAATGGGCGCTGGACGCTGCAGGCTGTCCGTATGCTGAACAACCCAGATCCCGTGAACAAGAACAGCAGCGCCGGCAATGGCCACCACGGCCATGGCAATGCGGGAGAACAAGTGCCTGCAGGAGCGATTACGTGCATCATGGCGATGCCAACGGGGGTTTACACGGGCGACGAGGATGGCAGAGTGTGGGAGTGGACACTAGGAAGCGGGCGGTGAGATACAGACGGTAGAAGATCAGACCGACGATAGCATAGAAGAGCGGTGAAAATGAAGGGAGGGGAATATAGTAAAGACGGCTTGGATTTGCGCCTGGGGTTTTGGCGCAGTGTATAGATTGCGTAGAACGGGGACACTTGTCTTTTTTTTGGTAATTCTTGAATACAATTCTACACGGTAGAATACAGACATTAAGGGTTGGGGTTTGAATGGCACTATAACCACAAATTTCTTCGGAAATCAATACAACAAAGTTTCTTCCTCAGAGCAACAGACTAGCCGTCACAATAACGAAAAAAGGATGTTATTCAGAATAGAAATGCTTCTATTTCGAATAGAAAAAAATCAAAAATTCCACCCCCGATGGCCCCGAAGGACAATCGAAGCCAGGCGACTCCGCGTTGTGCAATGCAGGCCACCCGACCTGGTGTCTAGGCTTCTTGATCCCCAGACACCGGAATAAGGTAAGTATGAAGAAGAAAGGAAGAAAAAGAAATCTTCAAAGTTGGGGAGGACAGACGCAGTTTTATAGCATTAGGGCGGTGAAAAGGAGGTGGGCAGAACTGTGGGGCTGATGTGGGGCTGCTGTGGGGGCGGGAGATTTGGAGGGGGCTGGGAATAATGGGGCGGGTGGCTATCAGGGTTGGTCCGGGATGTGTTAGGGTTTGTGATGCTTGGACAACAATATCATAGTTGGGGTTTAAGGGACGAACATACATAATTTGTGCTGGAAACGGACATGTTTTGTGTTCTTTTTATTACTCAATCTTATTTATTTTGTTTTTGTTTCTCCTTGTTTAACGTCCGTTAGACGATGCATGTAAACAAAAGGCAAAACAATTCGACATGGCCAGCGTGAATTGTACTGCGCTGTGGGTGCTGAGTCAGCAGATGATCTCGACACGCTAACCGACACCAGGGGAAAGAAACACTTACGATATCAGCCCAAAGAGCACGTATATCCGGACTTGCCTTGCGCCGCCCTCCCACACCTCTTCGTCCTGGAGGGTTGTGTGGGCGATGAGAGCGGCGGTGGACGACGCGGCCGGGGCTGCGGATATGGCGGGGGTGGGGGTGGGGGTGGGAGATGCAGACGCGGACGACGAGGCGAGAAGGTGCTGGTCGGCAAGCAGCGTGAAGAACAGGCCGAGCAGGGCGACGGCGCAGCCGATGATGTCGGCGACGGATGTGTACAGCGCTGCAATGGGGGCACCTGGCGCAGCGGCGAGGCCTAGGCTGAGGCCCGGAGAGGGAGGCGGCCGAGGCGGCGACGACGGCTGGGCGGGGAAGTGGGGCTGGGGAGATAGGGCCACGGCGGGACACGGGCCAGAGGAGGGCGTTGCCCGGTGTGTGGCCCAGTGCGGAAAGATCCAGAGCCGGGGCGCAGACATCTGGAAGACGTTGCGCACAAAGATGCACACGGAGAAGAAGAGCAGGATGGACGCCTGTTGGAGAAGCCAGTCAGTTGTTGCTGCTTTGCTGTGGGCTGCGTGATGGCAGGAGAGAAGAGCCGTCTCCGATAGATGCGCCACGGAAGCCGTGGGAGCCGTGGGAGAGGGAGGAAGAGACTGCAGCAAACGTACCAGGATATACGCCTTGGCAAAGGTCAGGCCACAGCTGCGCTGGACGCTCGCGGCAAGCACGATAATACTGATGCTGCCGGCGATGACGAGCGAGCGCGTGATGAGGTCGATGATGAGAAAGGCAATCTGCTGGTGCCGCTGGGTCGAGGAGTGCGCCGGCGCGAGGCGGCGGGGTGGCATGGACGAGGGCGAGCGGCGGAGAGCGGGGGTCGGGCCGGGAGGGGAGGGGAGGGGAGAGAAGGTGGAGGGCAATGCGGAGGAGGCCGATGAGTGAGCAGACGAGGAAGTAGAGGCGGATGTGTAGACGACTTTGAGAGGGGGGGGGGGGGGGTTTCTATGTGTAAATATATCATGGAGAAAAGCGGAAC